>JAREIK010002207.1:57871-152165 GCA_029783825.1 Sapria himalayana | reverse complement strand
ATCATTATTAGAATATTATCACTAAAATTGTTTATATTGATTTATATGATATATAAATATAATGATTATTATAACTAAATATTGAATTCACTTTTGAAAAAAAATTAATTATTATATTTTCGAAGGTTATAACCTTCGAAAATATCAAAAAATAAAAAAATTAAATTTTTTGTTATTTTATTTTTTAAATAAACCTATAAACCACTAATGCATACACAGTTATATCAGTAAACTCCTAGACCCCGTAATACCTAATTACATAAACCATTAAACCGCTATATACTACTTAATAATTAATAAAATCAATTTTTATTTAATTTTATTATAATTTTAAATATTCATTTTAATTATTTATTAGTTTATTTTTATAGAAATTTTTATTACAAAATAAATTATGAGTGCGACACATATAATTTAATAATTTTATTTTTAATCAAAAATATATACGCTTTTAAAAGAAGCATAAATGATAGTATTAAAAATTAAAAATTATTATCAAATATTATATTTTACTTTAATTTTGAATAAATTTGAGTTTTGTAAATATTTTTTAATTAATATCAATCATATTATAAATAGTTTATTTATTTAATTTTTGATCATTATTATAATATCTATCAATAAAATTGTTTATATTTATTTATATTATATAGAATTATTAAAATTATTATAACTTAATATTGTATTGAAATTTCAAAAAATTTTAATTATTATTAAATTTTGTAAGGCTATAACATTTGAAAATGACAAAAATTACAATTATTTTAGTAATTTTTTGTTTAAAGAAAACCTATAAATCAGTAAATGCCTAAAAACATAGATCGCTAAACTTCTAAACGACAAAACCTCAAATACGTAAACCATTAAACTAATATACATTAATAATAATCATAAATCTCATTTTAATTTTTATTCAATATAATTTTAAATTTTTATTTTAATTATTTATCAGTTTATTTTTATTGAAATATTAATTACAAAATAAATTATTAGTGAGACAGATATAACTTAATTAAACTGGTATACCTAAATAATAAATAATAAATCTCATTTTTTTTCATTATAATTTTAATATTCATTTAATTATTATTTTTTATTTTATATAAATAATAATTAAAAATAAATTATGAGATTAGACAAATATAATTTATGTAAATTATTTTTAATCAAAAAAATATAGATAAACTTTTTAAAATAAAAAAAATTCAAATAAAAAATTATTATATAGTAATATATTTTGTTTGCTTATGAATCATTTTATGTTTTGTAATTATATTTTAATTGATATCTATCTTATTAATAATAGATTATTAATTTATTTTTTGATCATTATTAGAATATTTATCACTAAATTGTTTATGTTGAAATATGATATATAATATATTGATTATTATAACTAAATATTGAAATTACTTTTGAAAAAAATTTAAAAATTATTATATTTTCAAATGTTATAACCTTTGAAAATATCAAAAAATAATAAAAATAAATGTTTTGTTATTTTATTTTCTAAATAAAATCAATGAAGCACTAAATCCATACACAATTAAATCAGTAAACACCTAAACCCCGTAATACCTAAATACAAAAACCATTAAACTACATTATAATACATAATATTAATAAATCTAATTTTAATTTCTATTATTATAGTTTATATATTCATTTTAATTATTTATTAGTTTATTTTTATAGAAATATTTTTTATAAAATAAATTATGAGTGCGAAAAATATAATTAAAATAATTTATTTTTAATCAAAAAAAATATACGCTTATAAAGAAGAAAAATTTAAAAATTAAAAATTATTTTTCAGTAATATATTTTACTTTAATTTAGAATCAATTTGGTTTTTGAAAATATTTTTTAATTAATATCTATCTTATTATTAATAGATTATTAATTTAATTTTTGATCATTATTATAATATCTATCAATAAAATTATTTATATTGAATTTATATCATATATAATTATTAATATTATTATAACTAATATAATATTCATATTTCAAAAAATTTTAAATATTATTATATTTTCAAAGGTACCTATGAAAATGACAAAAAATTACAAATTTTTTTTTGTTATTTTATTGATTAAATAAAACTAATAAACCATTAAATGCCTAAAAACCTAAATCACTAAACTCCTTAAAGACAAAACCTTTAAATACTTAAACCATTAAACTAGCATACATTTAATAATAAATCATAAATATCATTTTAATTTTTATTCAGTATACTTTTAAATTTTTATTTTAATTAATTTTTAGTTTATTTTTATAGAAATATTAATTACAAAATAAATTATTAGTGAGACATATCTAATTTAAATTAGACCGGTATACCCTAAATATTAAATAATAAATCTCATTATTTTTAATTATAATTTTAAATATTCATTTTAATTATTTATTTGTTTATTTTTATATAAATATTAATTACAAAATAATTTATGAGTTACGCAAATATAATTTATGTAAATTATTTTCATCAAAAAATTATAGATAAACTTTTTAAAAGAAAAATAATTTTCAAAACAAAAAATTATTATATAGTAATATATTTTACTTTGCTTCTGAATCATTTTAGGTTTTGTAATTATATTTTAATTAATATCTATCTTAGTAATAATAGATTATTAATTTATTTTTTGATCATTTTTAGAATATTAATCACTAAAATTGTTTATATTGAATTTATATGATATATAAATATAATGATATTTATAACAAAATATTGAATTCAATTTTGAAAAAAATTTAAAAATTATTATATTTTTAAATGTTATAACCTTTGAAAATATCAAAAAATAATAAAAATAAATATTTTTTTATTTTATTTTTTAAATAAAACGTATAAACCACTAAAAGCATACACAATTAAATAAGTATACTCCTAAAGCCCGTAATACCTAAATACATAAACCATTAAAACAAAATATAATACATAATAATTAATAAATCTAATTTTTATTTCTATTTATTATAATTTTAAATATTCATTTAATTATTTATTAGTTTATTTTTATAGAAATATTTATTACAAAATAAATTATGAGTAAGACAAATATAATTTAAATAATTTATTTTTAATCAAAAAATATATATACGCTTATAAAAGAAGTAAAATTTAAAATATTAAAATTATTATTCCGTAATATATTTTACTTTAATTTTGAATCAATTTGGCTTTTGTAAATATTTTTAATTTATATCTATCTTATTATTAATAGTTTTTTATTTTAATTTTTGATCATTATTATAATAACTATCAATAAAATAATTTATATTGAATTTATATGATGTTTGATTATTAATAATATTATAACTAAATATTATATTCACATTTCAGAAAATTTTAAATCTCAAAACCATTAAACTGATATACATTAATAATAAATCATAAATCTCATTTTAATTTTTATTCAGTATAATTTTAAATTTTTATTTTATTTATTTATCAGTTTATTTTTATAGAAATATTAATTAAAAAATAAATTATTCATGAGACAGATATAATTTAAATAATTTATATTTCATCAAAAAAATATAATCTTATAAAAATATGCACAATTTTAAATACAAAATTTATTATTTAGTAAAATATTTTATTTTGATTTTGTATCATTCTAGATTTTGCATTTATATTTTAATTTTTATCATTCTTTTTAATAATAGTTTATTAATTATTTATTGATCATTATTAGAATATCTATTAATAAAATTATTTATATTGAGTTTACATTATATATAATTATTAAGATTATTATAACTAAATATTATATTCAGAATTAAAAATAATTAAAAATTATTATATTTTCAAAGGTTATAACCTTCAAAAATTAAAAAAAACAAAAAATTAATTTTTTTGTTTTTTCATTTTTTAAATAAAAACTATAAATCACTAAAGGCATAAACACTTAAATCACAAAACCCCAAAACACCTAAAAACATAAACAATTAAAACTGTATATCCTGAATAATAAATAATAAATCTCACTTTTATTTGTATTCATTATAATTTTAAATATTCATTTTAATTATTTTTAAGTTTATTTTTATAGAATTATAAATTAGAAAATATATTATGAGGAAGATAAATATAATTTAAATAATATACTTTTAAGAACAAAAAATATAAACTTATAAAAAGAAGCAAAACATCAAAAACATTATTATTTAGTAATTTATTTTACTTTGATTTTGAATAAATTTAAGTTTTGCAAATATATTTTAAATAATATCTATCTTATCTATAATAGTTTATTAATTTATTTTTTGATCATTAATATAATATCTATCAATATAATTGTTTATATTGAAATTATATGATATATAATTATTAATATTATCAAAACTTAATATAGTATTCACATTTAAAAAAAAATTAAAATTATTATATTTTAAAAGGTTATAACCTTAAAAAATGAGAAAAAATAACAAAAAATAAATTTTTTATTATATCATTGTTTAAATAAAACTTATGAACCAATAAATACCTAAACACATAAATCTTTAAACACCTAAACCTAGATGCCCCTAAATACATAAACCTTTAAACACGTAAACCTTAAATATAATTTAAATAATTTATTGAAATATTAATTACAAAATAAATTATGAGTGATAAAATTTAATTTAAATAATTTATTTTTTATCAAAATATATTTTATTATCTCATAAAATGAGGCAAAAACTAAAAAACAAAAATTATTATTTAGTAATAAATTTACTTTGATTTTTAATCATTTTAGTTTTTTTAATTAACTTTAAATTTATCTCTATCATATTAATAATAGTTTATTAATTTATTTGTTAATAATTGATATAATATCTATCAATAAAATTGTTTATATTTAGTTTATATTATATAATGTTATAATAATTATTATTACTAAATATTGTATTCAAATTTTTAAAAAATTTTAAAATTATTATATTTTCCAAGGTTATAATCTTTGAAAATTTGAAAAAATATCAAAATAATTTATTTGTTATTTCATTGTTCAAATAAAACCTATAAACCACTAAATGCCTAAATACTTAAATGAATAACTTCTAAATCTCGAAAACCCTAAATAGATAATTAATTTAATTAGATATATCCTAAATAATAAATAATAAATCTAATTTTTATTTTTTTCATTATAAGTTTAAATATTCATTTTAATTATTTATTTATTTATTATTATATTACTATTAATTACAAAATAAATTATGAGTAAACAATTTTAATTTATATAAATTTTTTTTCATCAAAAAAAATATAGATTAACTTATTAAAAAAAATTAAAAACAAAAAATTAATATATAATAATATAATTAGCTTTACTTTTGAATCATTATTGGTTTTGTAATTATATTTTAATTGATATCTATCTTATTAATAATAGATTATTAATTTATTTTTTGATCATTATTAAAATATTTATCAATAAAATTATTTATATTGAATTTATATGATATTTAAATATAGTGATTATTATAACTAAATATTGAATTCACTTGTTAAAAAATTTTAAAATTATAATATTTACAAAGGTTATAACCTTTGGAAATATGAAAAAATAATAAAAATAAATTTTATGTTATTTTATTTTTTAAATAAAAACTATGAACCACTAAATGCCAAAACACTTAATTCAATAACTCCTAAATCTCTAAAAGCCTAAAAAGATAATACTTTTAAACTAGTTTACCCTAAATAATAAATAATAAATCTCAATATTATTTTTTTCATTATAATTTAAAATATTCATTTTAATTATTTATTCATTTATTTTTATTTAAATATTAATTACAAAATAAATTATGAGTTAGACAAATATAATTTATATAAATCATTTTTCATCGAAAAATATAGATAAACTTATAAAAAGAATAAAAAATTTTAAAACTAAAATTTATTATATAGTAATATATTTTGCTCTCCTTCTAAATCATTTTAGATTTTGTAATTATATTTTAATTGATATCTATCTTATTAATAATTGTTTATTAATTTATTTTTTTAATCATTATTAGAATATTTATCAATAAAATTGTTTATATTGAATTTATTTGATTTATAAATATAATGATTATTATAACTAAATATTGAATTCGCTTTTCCAAAAATTTTAAAATTATAATATTTACAAAGGTTATAACCTTTGGAAATATTAAAAAATAATAAAAATAAATTTTAGGTTATTTTATTTTTTAAATAAAAACTATAAACCACTAAATGCATACACAGTTATATCAATAAACTCCTAAACCCCACAATGCCTAAATACATAAACCATTAAACCACTATATACTACTTAATAATTAATAAATTGAATTTTTATTTAAATTTATTATAATTTTAAATATTCATTTTAATTATTTATTAGTTTATTTTTATAGAAATTTTTATTACAAAATAAATTATGAGTGCGACACATATAATTTAAACAATTTATTTTTAATCAAAATATATATATACGCTTTTAAAAGAAGCATAAATGAAGTAGTATTCAAAATTAAAAATTATTATCAAATATTATATTCTACTTTAATTTTGAATCAATTTGAGTTTTGTAAATATTTTTTAATTAATATCAATCTTATTATAAATAGTTTATTTATTAAATTTTTGATCATTATTATAATATCTATCAATAAAATTGTTTATATTTATTTGATATGATATAAAATTATTAAAATTATTATAACTTAATGTTGTATTCAAATTTCAAAAAATTTTAAATATTATTAAATTTTAAAAGGCTATAACATTTGAAAATGACAAAAAATTATAATTTTTTTCGTAATTTTATTATTTAAAGAAAACCTATAAATCACTAAATGCCTAAAAACTTAGATCGCTAAACTCCTAAATGACAAAACCTCAAAATACTTAAACCATTAAACTAATATACATTAATAATAAATCATAAATCTCATTTTAATTTTTATTAGTATAATTTTAAATTTTTATTTTAATTATTTATCAGTTTATTTTTATAGAAATATTAATTACAAAATAAATTATTTGTGAGACATATATAACTTAAATTAAACCGGTATACCCTAAATAATAAATAATAAATCTCATTTTTTTTCATTATGTTTTTTAATATTCATTTTAATTATTAATTTTTTATTTTTATATAAATAATAATTAAAAAATAAATTATGAGTTAGACAAATATAATTTATGTAAATTATTTTTAATCAAAAAAATATAGATAAACTTTTTAAAATAAAAAAATGCAAATTAAAAAATTATTATATAGTAATATATTTTGCTTTGCTTATGAATCATTTTATGTTTTGTAATTATATTTTAATTGATATCTATCTTATTAATAATAGATTATTAATTTATTTTTTGATCATGATTAGAATATTATCACTAAAATTGTTTATGTTGAAATATGATATATAAATAAATTGATTATTATAACTAAATATTTAAATTACTTATGAAAAAAATTTAAAAATTATTATATTTTCAAAGGTTATAACCTTTGAAAATATCAAAAAATAATAAAAATAAAAGTCATGTTATTTTATTTTTTAAATAAAACCTATGAAGCACTAAATGCATGCACAATTAAATCAGTAAACACCTAAACCCAGTAATACCTAAATACAAAAATCATTAAACTACAATATAATACATAATAATTAATAAATCTAATTTTATTTTAAATTTATTATAGTTTATATATTAATTTTAATTATTTATTAGTCTATTTTTATAGAAATTTTTATTACAAAATAAATTATGAGTGCGACACATATAATTTAAATAATTTATTTTTAGTCAAAAAATATACATACGCTTTTAAAAGAAGCATAAATGAAGTAGTATTAAAAATTAAAAATTATTATCAAATATTATATTTTACTTTAATTTTGAATCAATTTGAGTTTTGTAAATATTTTTTAATTAATATCAATCTTATTATAAATAGTCTATTAATTTAATTTTTGATCATTATTATAATATCTATCAATAAAATTGTTTATATTTATTTTATATGATATAGAATTATTAAAATTATTATAATTTAATATTGTATTCGAATTTCAAAAAAATTTTAAATATTATTAAATTTTCAAAGGCTATAACATTTGAAATGACAAAAAATTACAATTTTTTTTTGTAATTTTATTCTTTAAAGAAAACCTATAAATCACTAAATGCCTAAAAACATAGATCTCTAATGTTCTAAACGACAAATCCTCAAAATACTTAAACCATTAAACTAATATACATTAATAATAAATCATAAATCTCATTTTAATTTTTATTTAGTATAATTTTAAATTTTTATTTTAATTATTTATTAGTTTATTTTTATAGAAATATTAATTGTAAAATAAATATTTGTGAGACAGATATAACTTAAATTAAACTAGTATACCCTAAATAATAAATAAGAAATCTCATTTTTTTTCATTATTATTTTTAATATTCATTTTAATTATTAATTTTTTATTTTTATATAAATAATAATTAAAAAATAAATTATGTGTTAGACAAATATAATTTATGTAAATTATTTTTAATCAAAAAAATATAGATAAACTTTTTGAAATAAAAAAAAATGCAAAATAAAAAATTATTATATAGTAATATATTTTGCTTTGCTTATGAATCATTTTATGTTTTGTAATTATATTTTAATTGATATCTATCTTATTAATAATAGATTATTAATTTATTTTTTGATCATTATTAGAATATTTATCACTAAAATTGTTTATGTTGAAATATGATATATAAATATATTGATATTTATAACTAAATATTGAAATTACTTTTGAAAAAAATTTAAAAATTATTATATTTTCAAATGTTATAACCTTTGAAAATATCAAAAAATAATAAAAATAAATGTTTTGTTATTTTATTTTTTAAATAAAATCTATGAAGCACTAAATGCATACACAATTAAATCAGTAAACACCTAAACCCCGTAATTCCTAAATACAAAAACCATTAAACTGCATTATAATACATAATAATTAATAAATCTAATTTTAATTTCTATTTATTATAGTTTATATATTCATTTTTATTATTTATTAGTTTATTTTTATAGAAATATTTTTTATAAAATAAATTATGAGTGCGAAAAATATAATTAAAATAATTTATTTTTAATCAAAAAATGTATATACGCTTATAAAAGAAGAAAAATTTAAAAATTAAAAATTATTTTTCAGTAATATATTTTACTTTAATTTTGAATCAATTTGTGTTTTGTAAATATTTTTTAATTAATATCTATCTTATTATTAATAGTTTATTAATTTAATTTTTGATCATTATTATAATATCTATAAATAAAATTATTTATATTGAATTTATATCATATATAATTATTAATATTATTATAACTAAATATAATATTCATATTTCAAAAAATTTTAAATATTATTATATTTTCAAAGGTACCTATTAAAATGACAAAAAATTACAAATTTTTTTTTGTTATTTTATTGATTAAATAAAACCAATAAACCATTAAATGCCTAAAAACCTAAATCGCTAAACTCCTTAAAGACAAAACCTTTAAATCCTTAAACCATTAAACTAGCATACATTAATAATAAATCATAAATATCATTTTAATTTTTATTCCGTATACTTTTAAATTTTTATTTTAATTAATTTTTAGTTTATTTTTATAGAAATATTAATTACAAAATATATTATTAGTGAGACAGATCTAATTTAAATTAGACCAGTATACCCTAAATAATAAATAATAAATGTCATTATTTTTAATTATAATTTTAAATATTCATTTTAATTATTTATTTGTTTATTTTTATATAAATATTAATTACAAAATAATTTATGAGTTATGCAAATATAATTTATGTAAATTATTTTCATCAAAAAATTATAGATAAACTTTTTAAAAGATAAAAAAATTTCAAAACAAAAAATTATTATATAGTAATATATTTTTCTTTGCTTCTGAATCATTTTAGGTTTTTTAATTATATTTTAATTAATATCTATCTTATTAATAATATATTATTAAGTTATTTTTTTATCATTATTAGAATATTTATCAATAAAAATGTTTATATTGAATTTATATTATATATAAATATAATGATTATTATAACTAAATATTGTATTTGCTTTTGAAAAAAATTTTAAAATTGTTATATTTTCAAAGGTTATAACCTTTGAAAATGTGAAAAAATAAAAAAAAATATTTTTTCTTTGTTATTCTATTGTTTAAATAAAACCTATACACCACTAAATGCCTAAGCATTTAAATCACTAAACTACAAAATCCTGATACCTCTATATAGATAATCCTTGAAATCGGTATACCCTAAATAATAATTAATAAATTTCATTTTTATTTGTTTTCATTATAATTTAAAAAATTCATTTTGATTGTTTAGTTTTTTATATTTATATATGTATTAATTATAAAATAAATTATGAGTTAAAAATATAATTTATAAAAATTTTTTTCATCAAAAAATTAATAAGCTTATAAAAAGAATAAAAATTTAAAAACAAATAATTATTATTTAGTAATATATTTTGCTTTGATTTTGAATCATTTTAGGTTTTGATAATATATTTTAAGTAATATCAATCTTATTCATAATAGATTTTTAATTTATTTTTTGAAAATTATTAGAATATCTATCAATAAAATTGTTTATATTGAATTTATATGATATATAATTATTATAAATAAATATTGTATTTACTTTTGAAAAAAATTTAAAAATTATTATATTTTCAAAGGTTATAACCTTAAATCAGTAAGCTCATAAATCCCAAAACCCCTAAATACATAAACTTTTAACAGATATATACTACCTAATAAATAATAAATCTCATTTTTATATCTATTTATTATAATTTTAAATATTTATTTTAATTATATATAGTTTATTTTTTAGAAAAATTAATTACAAAATAAATTTCGAGTGAGACAAATATTTTTTAAATAATTTATTTTAATAAAAAAAATATAAGTTATAAAAAGAACGAAAATTTTAAAAATTAAAGATTATTATTTAGTAATATATTTTGATTGGATTTTGAATCATTTTGTGTTATGTAAATATATTTTAATTAATATTAATTACAAAATAAATTTTTAGTAAGACATATCTAATTTAAATTAGACCAGTATACCCTAAATAATAAATAATAAATCTAATTATTTTTAATTATAATTTTGAATATTCATTTTAATTATTTATTTGTTTATTTTTATATAAATATTAATTACAAAATAATTTATGAATTACACAAATATAATTTTGTAAATTATTTTTCATCAAAAAATTATAGATAAACTTTTTAAAAGAAAAAAAATTTCAAAACAAAAAATTATTATATAGTAATATATTTTGCTTTGCTTCTGTATCATTATAGGTTTTGTAATTATATTTTAATTGGTATCTATCTTATTAATAATAGATTATTAATTTATTTTTTGATCATTATTAGAATATTTATCAATAAAATTGTTTATATTGAATTTATATAATATATAAATATAATGATTAGTATAACTAAATATTGTATTCACATTTGAAAAAATTTAAAAATTATTATATTTTCAAAGGTTATAACCTTTGAAAATATCAAAAAATAATAAAAATAAATTTTTTGTTATTTTATTTTTAAAATAAAACCTATAAACCACTTAATACTAGGGGTGCTCATGGGACGGGACGAGATGAGGATTACAAATCCTCACTCCCTTCCCACAGTCTAGAGATTTATTTTTGAAGATCCAGACCCGTCCCTTGGGTTGAAAATATCGAGATGGGATGGGACGGAGATCGGGGATTTTGGGTAGGAGAAAATGGTTCCAGGACGGAACGGAGTTCGGACATTTTTTTCAATTTATTTTTTTCAAACCAGCCAAGTTAGGTCATGTCGAAAACTTTTATTGTACCATTTATCATTCCTTAGTTATGTATCTTTCAAACTCAAATTGGGCCATTTTTTTTTGTCAAATAGGCTGAATACCACAATCTAGTTCTATTACCTTGTCAAAAGCATTGATGTGCAGAAAAGGATAGAAATATTAAATAGAACGGGATCGAGTTGTGTGATTAATTTGGTTCTTTGTTTTGTCACAAGTTGGCTTTGTTCAGCCGAGTGAAAGTTAACCATAATAGCAATACTACATTTTTTAAACAATTACTTAAGATATTAAGGAATAGCTAAAGATGACCAAAAAACATTAGTAGCATCAAATACTACTTAAGTAATTGCTAAAATTAAGCAGCTTAATATAACAAAAAAAATACAACTAATAACAACCATGATAATAATCATTTCAAAGGTCCATCCTGGAACAGCAATGAAAATCCAAACCCAATTAATTATCTCTTCTACAACTCCTCCCTTTTCTTCCTCCACTATAGAAGGACAACCAAAGATGAAAACATGTTAATCATGTAGACATAAATTTCTAAGATGAAAGAGTAATAAAAAACAAAATATTACCTTATAAAATTTAATACACCCATTCCAAATTTAGTTGGCCAACTATAGTTGGAAGAATATTTGGATCTTGAGACCCCTCTGAAAATTGTAATGAACCATATTTTTATTAAATTGAATGAATAAAATAAGTAAAAGTGAAATTAAAATTTACAAGATTTATATACTAACCTGATTCATTATCATCAATGTCTTGAACTAATTCTTCAATTTCAATAGGTTTGTTTGAGCTTCTCAACTAATCTTGTAGACATATGAGAACTTCAGCTGTAATAGGTGTTAAAGAACTCCTAAATTTATCTAAAGTTCTCCCATCAGTGATAAATGTAGATTCGTAGGCCATAGTAGATGCTTGGATAGCAAATATATCCCTTGCTACATTTGCCAAAGAAGGATACCTAACCTCATTTACCTTCCACCAGTTTAGAAGATCAAAATCAATTCTATTTTTTCCAATTTGTCCTCCCAGTACCTATCCAACTCTTCCAAAGCTGAAACTTCTTGTTCTTTCTCCAATTAAACAAAAAAATCATCAACATAAGTATCACTACCATCAAAGAAATCATCATTCACTACAACAAAATAGCAAATTAATGATGCTTTATATCTTGACGCTTTCATAAAATGTCATTATTCTATTTATAATTATAAATTTAATGACATTTTTCTAAAAGTGTCATTATTTGGAAAATGTATTAAGTTTTTATGGCACTTACTAGAAGTGTCATTATTACTACATCAAAACTTAAAATTAATGACGCTTTATATCTTGACGCTTTTATAAAATGTCATTATTATATTTAGTAAGTAGACATTTAATGACACTTACTAGATGTGTCATTGTTAAGACTAATAAGTTAGGAAAATTGCTTAACTCCTTAAAAATTTCCAAGGAAAAAGGGGTTGAAAATTATATACCTTGTCACTTTTATTAGTGTCATGGATGTGATAAAATTAATTTTGAATTTATAGATTTGTAACAAATTTCTTATTTATTTTTTTAATAAGTAATAATATTTTTATTTTTACTCTAGATTAATAAAAAAAATTATCAAATTTTAGTTCAAAATTATTTATTAAAAATAAACAGAAACTTATGATAAAATTAAAAAATATCTAAATATTTATACATTCAAAATTGTGGTTTTTATTTATAAAATAAGTAATAATATTTAATTTTAAAATATAATTTGTTAATATTTAATTTATCCCTAAGAGAAATAAAAATAAAATGTAAATATAAGGTGATTTAATATAATTATGTGAAAATTTTAATATTATTTTTAACTTAATTATATTGAATAATCTATCGCTAGAAAGAGTTGTGCTTCTTCTTCATCACGTTTGGCCAATTCCAATAGCTCGGGTTCAAGCTCGCGTCTTCGAAATCATTGGCCATATATGCAGCATTCTGTAAGTTTCTCCATTAAGTTTATAATTGTATCAGCTCTTCGATATCGTTAACCTAATTAATGAATGTGAACATGTTCCGAGTAATTTAGCATAAAACGCTAGTATTATAAACAGAGGACGATTCCTCTGGAATCCATCCCATGAAAGAGCTAATCTTATAACTTAGCATAAAAAACTTTGCATAAAACGCAGAAGCCCAAGAGTAATTTAGCTCTATTTGTCGGGAGCAATCGGCGAGAACAACAGAAGAGTTGGGCTGAACTGACACAATAAGCGTTGCCTTTGTTGGAAACCTTTTCCTTCACTGGAGAATACCAATCCATGGCAGTCGAGGCCATTTGTTAGTTTGGCACTAGTCATTTCTGGGATTCCGTCTCGAGGAAAGTGGTGATTTGAAAATTCTTATTTCTATCTCTGATTCAATGCTAACTTCTTCTCCAATTTATTTTACTTATGACAATTCGAGTGCTCTCTAGTAACCAAACATTAAAAATTCTGCCTTATGACAATTCTGCCTTATGAAAGATAGATATATTTTACTTATGACAATTCTGCATTATGTCATATTCTTATATTGTAAAAAACAAACAAACATTAAAAATTATAGAACATTAATTGAACTTGGGCCTAAACATAATGTTGAGCTTAGCTTGGATATTCTAGAATCTTCTAGAATCAACATTATTGTGGCACTGGACATTGTGTAACTCCCTTATGTCATAATCTTTCAGAATCTTTCCTTCAATGACATATTATATCAATGAAATAGAAATTAAATCTTGGAGTAGTCTTGTTTGATATGTTCTTTTTGTAGATATTGAAGCTTATTAATTACATCAAGCTCAATCTCATGGCTTAGTTCATCAGCTACCATGTTAGTCTTTTCTAACTTATAATTCAAACACAGTAAACTTTTATTAGAAACTCAATCATTAAGCTTTTTTTAAGTGATTTTCTATTGTGTTTGAAAATAAATTAATTGTATATTATTCATGCTCACCAAGAAACGAGAACCTATATGGTAATGTCCCCATGCAAGTTAGTAGTGAATTATAATGATTATTTCTTTTTCTTGAATTATTAATTGACATTTTATTTACTAACTTTTTTGAGATATTTTGTATGTATTCACTATTGTGTTATGCATAATTGAGTATTTTCTATAGAGATTTTAATAAATATATATTTTGAGCAAATTTGTTGAATATTAGTGAAATTCGAGTTATCTTTAGTGACATGTGTAGACTTGATGGAGTGAAGACATTTCCCATTATATGAAAGAATTACCTAATTTCTTTCTTTTATGCTTGGATATTTGAGAGCAATGTAAACTTTCATTTGCTCTCCAATGATTACTTTTTGGCTTCTTTCAACTCTAGACTTCAATTGGAGTGAGATTCATTAAGATTGTGGTTGGACTTCTATTTAACAAATAAATAGAAGTGTCGATACTTTGGCTTATAAGTATATTGGAAGAATCTTTTGAGGAATAATGGGCATAGGACATCTTTATTATCACATGATTCTTCTTCTTTACAATATCATCATTATAGTGAGAAATTTATGGAGTTGTGAATTATATATGAATTCATTTTTATTCACAATAGAAGACAAAATGCTTAGAGAGTGACTCTTTTCATTTGTCACTTTTAACTTTTAAGTACTTTTATTATATTTTGGAGTATTTTTCAATTAAGTTTTGAAACTTCTTAGATATTAAGTATACTTTATATTTTTATATAATAAAGTAAACTCACATCATTCTTAAATAACCATGTACAAACATTATGAAATAGTTATTATTCGTATAGAATAATACAAACATTTGTCCACAAATATATAAGTGAACCAAGTCAAGAATATAATAGTACGTCTTATCAACCCCTTTTGGGAATGATTGCATGGACTATTTACCCTTAGCATATAATCCACAATCAATATTTTATATTTCAATATTAAGGGACTGCCCATTCACCAAATTTCTTTGACTATGAAGCTTAAAGCATTTATAATTCATGTTTCCATACCTATGTGCCATAAGTTAGACTATTTTACTTCATGCATGTTCAATGTAGAATCGATTCTTGAGTTGAGGTTGATATGTTTCAATTTTAGGACATCATCACCTTCCAAAGTATACTTCTTGATTCCTTATCACATATAGTATAGTTATTCTCTTAATGTATCAATTTATAATCATTCTCTATTAATTGGCTTATTCTTAGTAGATTTTTATCTAGTTCTTGAATTAATAGTACATCTTCTTAAAGCTCTTCTCCGATAGATGTTTTTACTTTCATTTTACTTTTCCCATCAAAAAATACTAGTTGTTTATTTCTCATCTCTATGCAAGTCCATGGAAAAAATTGTTTCTAGACATATGATTAGTACATCTATTATCTAGAAACCATACATTGAATATCAATTTTTGGGAACTAAAATAGACATAGGATAGACTTTCTTCACTTGGTTTTTCTTTAATACAATTAGCTTGTTTAAGATAGTTAATTTTGTAATCTATTTATAGATGCTTAATTTTTTTATAGTTAAAATATTGAGGTTTTGAATTATACAATAAAACTTTCTCAACATAGCTATTCTTCTTACATATATTACAGCTACAAGAAGAGTAAACATCATCTACTAATAAAAATTTGAACATCTTTAGAATAAATGTGAAGCTCTGATTAAATAGTAGCATCCAATAAGTTTTGGAAATGTCTCATTAGTCTTTGCTCAAATAATTTGAGTGAGTTTTTTGATGCTCAAATAATTTGAGTGAGTTTTTTGATGCTCAAATAAGTAGCATTAAATGCCCTTGGATTCCTGTTTAGATTTAATTCAGAGTAAAACTAGGGGTGAAAGTGTAAGTTTTTTGTTTCCTTCTCTTCATTTTTATTGATTTCTTTGTACTTGGATGTAGAGGTTGTAGAATCATATCATATTAAAAAGTTACTTTCATGGATGCTTTCATCTCCATTGCATTTCTACCTTTTAGAGGATATGTTTCGTTTTCACTCCCACCAATACTAGCTTGAATTTGATCTTCTCTTCTTCTCGAAAGATAGAAATTGTAGTTAATTACTATTGTCATCAGTTTCTACACGGCTTTGATTTACAAACTGTGGAAAGTGGAGTTGTACATGGTTTATGCATAATATCTTTGGCATCGTGTTTAGTGTAGCTATTTTGTGAAGTTTAATTTGTTATGTTTCCATCATTCTATGCAGATTTTGTGATGTTGGTGCTGGTTTTGTCATTGATTTTGCCTTAGTTGAGTTATTTGCTGCGTATTTTCAGGCTACAATTCTGCCACATAGTTATAATGATTTCTTTTCCATTTCCCATTTTCAAGCTCATTCTCCAGTTCATATTGCAAGGTCATATTTGCTAATTACAAGAGATAAATAGTGGGCAATTCTTGTTGTTGGCTTTGAGCAGTTTAAGAAATGAATGTTGAAATTGTGTTATATTTTATTTTTGATTTGTAAGAAGTCCGAGTTCCCCTTTGTACTTGAAAATTGTATTCTTGGTATGGATTATAAAGAATGTTGTTCTTATGTGCATGTAGTATTACAATAACAGGTGAAAATATATTTACAATAATTATTAAATTTAAATTTATTTAAATCATAATCTTCCTTGACGCATTTACTAAGTGTCATAGTTTAAAAAAAATTTATGATAGCTACAACATATAATGACATTTTTTTGCAGTGTCGTAGAATAATACCTTGACACTAAAATTAAGTGTCCTTGTTAATGAAAATGACATTTTATTTTAGTGTCAATGTATGATTCAATGACACTACAAAAAAATGTCATTATACGTATAGACTTTTTATGTCACGCTAGTGGATGACTCTATCGATAATCAGCATTATTTATATATAATGATGTTTTTAAGTGTCATTGATTATGGTTTTTGTTGTAGTGATTTTTCTTCAACACAGTAGAAGAGAAATCATCTTCTTTTGATTCATCTTCAATTAAATTTTTATAATCATCTATCATCTCATTTATAGCATTTAAAACCTTTTTCACCAAATATTTAGCCAATTCCTATACATAATGCTAAGTGTACTTAACCTTGAGATATTTGAGCTTATATCTAGGATCCAACACTATTGCTACAAAAACATAATATTTGTTGACTGAAGAGAACCCCAATATTTGCTGAATTTATGCCTCATTTTCTTACCCATTCCAGACACCATTGTATCTCTACTATTTTCATAAAGCTCAATTTTTTTCAAAATTCGAATAATCTCAAGAAAATAAACACTAGAGGTAGAGTATTATGAGCCAGAAAATTTACAAGTTACCTCATAAAAAGTTTTCAAGAAACGAGCCAAAATTTTGGCGTTTGTTCAGTCTCTCTCAGTTGGAACGTTTGAACCAAACTCCTTCAAAAACCTTTTGTTTTTGTCCTCCAACTTATCTATTCTTTTTGATATTTTATATCAGTTTGTAGCATCAAATAAGTTGAATTCCATCTTGTAGGACAATCTAATTGCAATGAAGATCCATATGTCAAGTTTGCTTCTTCAACACATAACTTAAACATATCTAATCTTTTAGGACTACTCCTCACATATTTCACCACACCTCTAATTTTTTGAATGGCACCCTTAGCTACTACAATGCCATCTCTGACAATTAAGTTCAGGATATGAGCACAACATGTCATATGAAAATGCTAGCCTCTCAAAGGTACAACACTTTTTTTCACAAGCCTTTTTTTCAATTGTTCAACTGCAACATCATTATTTGATGCATTGTCAACAGTAATGAAAATCAACTTTCTCAAACCTCATTCATTTATGTAAAACTCAATAGCATTTCTAATATTAACTCCAGAATGACTTTTAATTACACAAAAGTTTCAAAGCCTTTTATGCATATTCCATTGAGAATCAATGAAATGAACAGTCAAACATATATAATACAAATTTCGAATGCTAGTCCAAGTGTTGGTAGTCAATGAAACTCTACAACAATGAGATGATATGCTATCAAATAATTTCTTCTTTTCCTTCACAAACAAATAAAATAATCCCTCAGTGTAGAGTGCCTATATGGAATTTTAAATTGAGGCACACTAACTTCACAAAACTCCTTAAACTCATCCCTCTCAACAAAACAAAAAGGCAATTCATCTTTTATGATCATTTTCACCAAAGCCTCCCTTACTAGTTGTTGATCAAATTGCCAACAAGTTAATTTGTTATCCTCTGAACTAGTACCTTAAGTGAAACTCAACAAAGATTGTGACTTATCTTTACCTTTGTGAGCTTCTATTAATTCTTTTTTGTGTGGAAAATTCCTACAAGTCTTTCTCAAGTATTTCCATAAACCTGAAGTACCTTTATCACTTTTTTCCAAGTATTCTTTCATACACCATATACAAGCTGCCCTACTAGTTTCATTTTCTCTCTGAATTAACTAATATCTCATAAGTTTCCTAAACAGCAGACTTATACTTTTTATGAGCTTGAGGTTTAGATGTACATTGACTTTCTTTTAGATTTGGAATTGAAGAACCTGGCGTAACAATAGGAGGGTCCGTGAAAAAATTATGATTGGATTTACCAGTACTTTGATCATTTGAGAGGTGATCATCTTCAATTTATTATATTTTTTGTTTACTGCTGGATTGTGCCTTATGTATTGCCATTAATTTATATGATATGTTAAGCATAAATACATATAAATATTTCAAACAAGCAAGCTCTACAAAACTGACTGTAACACATTCATCCCATTCATTAGGCCCAACCATAACGCCACAACCAATACTCAATAAAACTGACTGAGACACATAATAATAATAATAATAATTAATCACTCAATTCTCGTCAGAAAAACAAACCAAAAGGCTGGTGGCATCTGTGACACGGTGGAGGCAACCAGAAGTGCGACGGACAAGGGCTGGACCTAACTGAACAAGGTTGGAACGGCGTGAGGTGGCCTAGAACTCGTCGAAATAGCAATAGGTGTGTCGGAATTGGATGGGCAGTAGCGGAATTGGTGGCATCTTCATGTTATATATATATATTCCAGGTTCTAGTTTCAGTTTTTTAGGACGAGACGGTTCTCGGGATAGATATTGCTTAAGATCCGAAACCGTCCCAAAAGAAAAATACGTGATAGAATGGGACGAGAAAAGTCAGAGTCAATGGATTTTTCTCAGTCCCGATTTTTTCGGGACAAAACTTCGTGTCGGGTCGCGAATCTTCGAGTCCCGTGAGTAGCTCTACTAAATGCATATAAAGTTAAATCAGTAAACTTCTAAACCCCGTAATGCCTAAATACATAAACCATTAAACCGCTAAATACTACTTAATAATTAATAAATCTGTTTTTTAATGCTATTTATTATATTTTTAAATATTCATTTTAATTATTAATTCGTGTATTTATTTAGAAATATTTATTACAAAATAAATTATGAGTGAGACAAATATAATTTAAATAACATAATATATATATAATAAAAATATATGCTTATAAAAGAAGTATAAATTTAAAAATTAAAAATTGTTATCAAGTAATATAAGTTACTTTAATTTTGAATCAATTTGGGTTTTGTAAATATTTTTTAATTAATATCTATCATTAATATTAATAGTTTATAAATTTAATTTTTGATCATTATTATAATATCTATCAATAATATTATTTATATTAAATTTATATGATATATAATAATTAATATTATTATAACAAAATATTATATTAAAATTTCAAAAAAATTTAAATATTATTATATTTTCAAATGTTATAACCTATGAAAATGACAAAAAATTATAGAAATTTTTTTTGTTATTTTATTTTATTAAATAAAACCTATAAACCACTAAAAGCCTAAAAACATAAATTGCTAAACTCTTAAGGACGAAACCTCTAAATACTTAAATCATTAAACTGGTATACATTAATAATAAATCATAAATCTCATTTTAATTTTTATTTAGTATAATTTTAAATTTTTATTTTAATTATTTATCAATTTATTTTATAGAAATATTAATTACAAAATAAATTATTAGTGAGACAGATCTAATTTAAATTAAACCTGTATCCCTAAATAATAAATAATAAATCTCATTTTTTTTCATTATAATTTTAAATATTTATTTTAATTATGTATTTGTTTATTTATATATAAATATTAATTACAAAATAAATTGAGTTAGACAAATATAATTTATATGAATTATTTTTCATCAAAAAATTATTGATAAACTTTTTAAAAGAAAAAAAAAATCAAAACAAAAAATTATCATATAGTAATATATTTTGATTTTCTTCTAAATAATTCTAGGTTTTGTAATTATATTTTAATTAATATCTATCTTATTAATAATAGATCATTAATTTATTTTTTAATATTTATTTGAATATTTATCAATAAAATTGTTTATATTGAATTTATATGATATATAAATATAATGATTATTATAACTAAATATTGTTTTAAAATTTAAAAAAATTTAAAAATTATTATATTTTCAAAGGTTATAACCTATGAAAATTAGAAAAAATAACATTTGGTTTATAGATTATATAACCTTTGAAAATATAAAAAAATAAAAAAAAATTATTATTATATTTTTTTAATAAACCTTATAAACCACTAAATGCATACATAGTTAAATCGGTAGACTCCTAAACCTCATAATGCCTAAATACACAAACCATTAGACTACTATATACTACTTAATAATTAATAAATCTAATTTTTATTTCTATTTATTATAATTTTAAATATTCATTTTAATTATTTATTAGTTTATTTCTATATAAATATTTATTACAAATTAAATTATGAGTGCGATATATATATTTTAAAAAATTTATTTTTAATCAAAAAAATATAGACGCTTATAAAAGAAGTAAAAATTTAAAAATTAAAAATTATTATTCAGTAAGATATTTTAGTTTAATCTTGAATCGATTGGGTATTGTAAATATTTTTTAATTAGTATCTATCTTAATAATAATAGTTTATTAATTTAATATTTGATCATTATGATATTATCTATAAATAAAATTGTTTATATTAAATTTATATGATATATAATTATTAATATTAAAATAACTAAATATTGTATTCACATTTCAAAATATTTTAAATATTATTATAATTTCAAAGGTTATAACCTATGAAAATGAGAAAAAATAACAATTTTTTTTGTTATTTTATTGTTTTAATAAAACCTATAAACCACTAAATGCCTAAAAACATAAATTGCTAAACTCCTAAACGACAAAACCTCTAAATACTTAAACCATTAAACAGGTATACATTAATATAATATCTAAAATCTCAATTTAATTGTTATTATGTATAATTTTATATTTTTATTTTAATTTATTTAGCAGTTAATTTTTTTAGAAATATTAATTACAAAATAAATTATTAGTGAGACAGATCTAATTTAAATAATTTATTATTCATCAAAAAAATATATATCCTTATAAAAATAGGCAAAACTTTAAAAACAAAAATTTATTATTTAGTAATATATTTTATTTTTATTTTGAATCATTTTAGATTTTGCAATTATATTTTAATTTATATAATTATTATTAATAATAGTTTAAATTTTTTATTGATCATTTTTATAATATGTATTAATAAAATTATTTATATTGAGTTTACATTATATATAATTATTAAGATTATTATAACTAAATATTATATTCACATTTAAAAAGAATTAAAAATTATTATATTTTCAAAGATTATAACCTTTAAAATCAAAAAAATTAAATTTTTTATTTTTTCATTCTTTAAATAAAAACTATAAATCGCTAAAGGCCTAAACACTTAAATCACTAAACCCCAAAATACCTAAATACTTAAACCATTAAACTAGTATATCCTGAATAATAAATAATAAATCTTTATTTTATTTGTATTCATTATAGTTTTAAATATTCATTTTAATTATTTATTAGTTTCTTTATATAGAATTATAAATTAAAAATAAATTTAAGGATGACAAATATAATTTAAATAATTTACTTTTAATACAAAAAAATATAAACTTATAAAAAGAAGCAAAACTTCAAAAAAATTATTTTTTAGTAATATATTTTATTTTGATTTTGAATAAATTTATGTTTTGCAAATATTTTTTAAATAATATCTTTTTTTAATAATAGTTTATTAATTTATTTTTTGATCATTAATATAATATCTATCAATATAATTGTTTATATTGAAATTATATGATATATAATTATTAAGATTATCATAACTAAATATAGTATTCACATATAAAAAAAATTTAAAAATTGTTATATTTTCAAATGTTATAACCTTCAAAAATGATAAAAATTAACAAAAATAAATTATATGTTATATAATTGTTTAAATAAAACTTATATACTATTAAATAACTAAATACATAAATCTCTAAACTTTTAAACCCCGATACCCCTAAATACTTAAACATTTAAACTCATAAACCTTAAATATAATTTAAATAATTTCTATAAATATTAATTACAAAATATCTTTTTAGTGATACAAATATAATTTAAATAATATATTTTTCAAAAAAAAAAATATAATCTTATGAAATGATGTAAAAACTAAAAAAATTATTATTTAGTAATAAATTTTACTTTGATTTCGAATCATTTTAGGTTTTTTAATTATATTTTAATATATATATATCATATTAATAATAGTTTATTAATTTATTTTTTGATAATTGTTATAATATCTATCAATAAAATTGTTTATATTTAGTTGGTATACATTTTGAAAATAAATTTTTTGTTATTTCATTATTTAAATAAAACCTATAAACCACTAAATGCCTAAAAATATAAATTGCTAAACTCCTAAATGACAAAACCTTAAAATACTTAAACCATTAAATTGGTATACATTAATAATAAATCATAAATCTGAAAATAATTTTTATTAAGTATAATTTTAAATTTTTATTTTAATTATTTATCAGTTTTTTTATAGAAATATTAATTACAAAATAAATTATTAGTGAGACAGATATAATTTAAATTAAACTGGTATCCCTACGTAATAAATAATAAATCTTATTTTTTTTTCATTATAATTTTAATTATTCATTTTAATTATTTATTTGTTTATTTATATATAAATATTAATTACAAAATAAATTGAGTTAGTCAAAAATAATTTATATATATTATTTTTCATCTAAAAATTATAGGATAAACTTTAAAAAAAAATATCTAAACAAAAAATTTTTATATAGTAATATATTTTGCTTTGCTTCTGAATCATTTTAGGTTTTATGAATATATTTTAATTGATATCTATCTTATTAATTATAGATTATTAATTTATTTTTTGATCATTATTAGAATATTTATCAATAAAATTGTTTCTATTGAATTTATATGATATATAAATATAATGATTATTATAACTAAATATTGAATTCACTTTTGAAAAAAATTTAAAAATTATTAGATTTACAAAAGTTTATAACCTTTGGCAATATGAAAAAAAAAAATAAAAATAAATATTTTGTTATTTTATTTTTTAAATAAATCCTATAAACTACTAAATGCATACACAGTTATATTAGTAAACTCCTAATCCCCGTAATGCCTAAATACATAAATGATTAAACTGCTATATACTACTTAATAATTAATAAGTTTATTTTTTATTTCAATTTATTATTATTTTAAATATTCATTTTAATTATTTATTAGTTGATTTTTATAGAAATTTTTATTACAAAATAAATTATGAGTGCAACACATATAATTTAAATAATTTATTTTTAATCAAAAAAAATATATACGCTTTTAAAAGAAGTATAAAAGAAGTTTTATTAAAAATTAAAAATTATTATCAACTAATATATTTTACTTTAATTTTGAATCAATTTGGGTTTTATAAATATTTTTTAATTAATATCTATCTTATTATAAATAGTTTATTAATTTAATCTTTGAACATTATTATAATATCCATCTATAAAATTGTTTATATTTATTTTATATGATATAGAATTATTACAATTATTATAATTAAATATTGTATTCAAATTTAAAAAAATATTAAATATTATTAAATTTTAAAAGGTTATAACATTTGAAAATGACAAAAAATAACAATTTTTTTTCTTATGTTATTGTTTAAATAAAACCTATAAACCACTAAATGCCTAAAACCATAAATTGCTAAACACTTAAATGACAAAACTCCTAAATAATCAAACCATTAAACTGGTATATCATATATAATAAATAATAAATCTCATTTTAATTTGTATTCATTATATTTTTACATATTCATTTTAATTATTTATTTGTTTATTTATTATAGAAATATCAATCACAAAATAAATAATGAGCAAGACAACTATAATTTTAATAATTTATTTTTAATCAAAAAAAAATAAGCTTATATAATGAAGTAATAATTTAAAAACAAAAGATTATTATTTAGTAATATATTTTACTTTGATTTTGAATCATAATATATAGCTTTTGCAATTATATTTTAATTGCGATCAATCTTATTAATAATAGTTTATTAATTTATTATTTGATCATTTTTATAATATCGAACAATAAAATTACTTATATTCATTTAAAATGTCTTATAATTATTAAGTTATTATAACTAAATATTATATTTACATTTGATAAAAATTTAAAAATTATTATATTTTCAAAGGTTATAACCTTCAAAAATGATAAAAAATCACATAAATATTTTATTATTATTTTATTATGTAAATAAAACGTATAAACCACTAAATGCCTAAACATTTAATCTCTAGACTTCTAAACCCCAAAACCCTCTAAATACTTAAACCATTAAACCTATATAACCTAAATAATAAATAATAAATCTCATTTTTATTTGTATTCATTATAATTTTAAATATTCATTTTAATTATTTTTTAGTTTATCTTTATAGAAATATTAAAGGCAAAATAAATAATGAGTGAGATAGATATAATTTAAATAGATTATTTTTTATGAAAAAAAATATAAGCTTATAAAAAAAACAAAATTTTAAAAATTTAAAATTTTATTTAGTAATATAAATTACTTTGATTCTGAATTGATTTGGGTTCAGCAAATATATTTTAATTAATATCTATCTTATTAATAATAGTTTATTAATTTATTTTTTGATCATTTTTATAATATATATTAATACATTTTTTATATTGAATCTACAACAAATATAATTATTAAGATTATTATAACTAAGTATTGTATTCATATTTTAGAACTATTAAAAAATTATTATATTTTTAAAGTTTATAACCTTTGAAATCACGAAAAATCATAAAAATAAATTCTTTGTTATTTCATTGATTAAATAAAACCAATAAACACAAAAATGTGTAAACATATAAATCAATAAACTACTTAACCCAAAACCACAAAAAACTTAAACAATTAAATAGTTATACCCTAAATAATAAATTATAAATATCATTTTTATTAGTATTCATTATAATTTTAAATATACATTTTAATTATTTATTAGTTTAATTTTATAGAAATATAAATTAAAAAATAAATTATTAGTGAGACAAATATAATTTAAATAATTTATTTTTCATCAAAAAATATATAGGCTTATAAATGGATACAAAAATTTAAAAATTTATAATTAATATTTAGTAAAATATTTCACATTGATTTTGAGTCATTTTAGGTTTTGCAAAAATATTTTAAACAATATTTATCTTATTAATATTTGGTTATTACTTTTTTATGATCATTATTATAATAAATATCAATAAAATAGTTTATATTGAATTTATATTATATATAATTATTATGATTATTATAACTTCATATTGTATTCACTTTTCAAAAAAAAATTTAAAAATTATTATATTTTCAAATGTTATAACCTTCAAAAATGAGAAAATATAACAAAAATAAATTTTTTGTTATTTTATTTTTTATATAAAACCTATAAACCACTAAATGACTAGATACTAAAATGACTAAACTCCTAAACTCCTAAGCCCATAAATACTTAAAACATTAAATTAGTATAGTCTAAATAATAAATCATAAATCTCAGTTTTATTAGTATTCATTTTAATTATTTATCAGTTTATTTTTATAGAAATATTAATTACAAAATAAATTATTAGTGCGAAATGTATAATTTAAATAATTTATTTTTCATCAAAAAAATGCTCATAAAAAGAGCCAAAATTTTAAAAATAAAAAATTATTATTTAATAATATATCTTATTTTGATTTTGAATCATTTTAGATTTTGCAAATATATTTTAATTTATATGATTCTTATAAATACAAGTTGATTAATTTATTTATTGATCATTATTATAGTATCTATCAATAAAATTATTTATATTGAGTTTACATTATATATAATTATTAAGATTATTATAACTAAATATTATATTCACATTTAAAAAAAATTAAAAATTATTATATTTTCAAAGCTTACAACCTTCAAAAATTAAAAAAAAATCAAAAAATTAATTTTTTGTTTTTTCATTCTTTAAATAAAAACTATATATCACTAAAGGTCTAAACAATTAAATCACTAAACTACTAAACCAAAAAACACCTAAATACTTAAACCTTTAAACCGGTATATCCTGAATAATAAAAAATAAATCTAAATTTTATTTGTATTCATTATAATTTTTAATATTCATTTTAATTATTTAGTAGTTTATTATTATAGAATTATAAATTACAAAATAAATTATGAGTAATACAAATATAATTTAAATAATTTATTTTTAATAACAAAAATATAAACTTATAAAAAAAGCAAAATATTAAAAAAATTATTATTTAGTAATATATTTTACTTTGATTTGAATAAATTTAGATTTTGCAAATACTTTTTAAATAATAACTATTTTATTAATAATAGCTTATTAATTTATTTTTTGATCATAATTATAATATCTTGCAATATAATCATTTATATTGAATTTAAATAAATTATAATTATGAAGATTATTATAAATAAATATTATATTTACTTTTGAAAAAAATTTAAAAATTATTATAATTCTAAGGATATTATATTTTTATTAATAAATAAAAATATATGCTTATAAAAGAAGTAAAAATTTAAAAATTAAAAATTATTATTCAGTAATATATTTTACTTAAATTTTTAATCAATTTGGGTTTTGTAAATATTTTTAATTAATATATATCTTTTTATTAATAGTTTATTAATTTAATTAGTTTTATAATTAAATATATATATATCAATCAACTCCTAGAAGTTATAATAATCTTGATAATTATATATAATGTAAAATCAATATAAATAATTTTCTTAATAGATATTATAATAATGATCAATTAATAAATTAATAAACTATTATTAATTAGAATGATATGAATTAAAATATAATTGCAAAATCTAAAATTATTCAAAATTAAATTAAAATAAATTACTAAATAATAATATTTAGTTTTAAAAATTTTGCCTCTTTTTATAATCTTATATTTTTTTGATGAAAAATAAATTATTTAAATTATATCCATCTGACTAATAATTTATTTTATAATTAATATTTCAATAGAAATAAACTGATAAATAATTAAAATGAATATTTAAAATTATAATGAATACTAATAAAAATGATATTTATTATTTATTATTTAGAGTATACTAATTTAAAGGCTTATGTATTTATGGACTTCGGGGTTTAGGAGTTTAGTCATTAAGAATTAAGGTATTTTTTGGTTTATAGATTTTATTTAAAAAATCTAATAATAAAAAATTTATTTTTTTATTTTTTCTTATTTTCAAATGTTATAACATTTGAAAACTTAATAATATTTAATTTTTTTAAAATGTGAAAATATTATTTTGGTATACAAATCTAAATAATTATATATTATGTAAATTCAATATAAATAATTTTTTTTATAGATATTATGATGATGATAATAAAATAAATTAATAAACAATTATTAATAAAAAAGATATTAAATAAAATTTATTTGCAAAACATAAAATGATTCAAAATCAAAGTAAAATAATTTAATAAGATAGATAATAAATAAAACTATTATTAATAAGATAAAATATATAGGTTTAAAAGATTATATATTTATGAGTTTTGTGATTTATGAATTTAGTGTTTTAAGTGTTTAGGCATTTAGTAGTTTATAGGTTTTATTTAAAAAATAAAATAACAAAAAAATTTTTTTGTTATTTATTCTCATTTTTGAAGGATACAACCTTTGAAACTATAACAATTTTTAAATTTTTTTTAAATATGAATACTATATTTAGTTATGATAATCTTAATAATTATATATCATATATATTCAATATAAACAATTGTATTGATAGATAATATAATAATGATAAAAATTTAAATTAATAAACTATTAATAAAAAGATTGATATTAATTAAAAAATATTTACAAAACCCAAATTGATTCAAAATTAAAGTTAAATATATTACTGGATAATAATTTTTAATTTTTAATTTTTAAATTATTACTTCTTTTATAAGCATATATTTTTTTAATTAAAAATAAAGTAATTAAAAAATATATGTTGCACTCATAATTTAATTTGTAATAAATATTTTCATAAAAATAAAGAATAAATAATTAAAATATATATTTAAACTTATAATAAATAGAAATAAAAATTAGATTTATTAATTATTAAGTAGTATATAGAGGTTAAATGGTTTATGTATTTAGGCATTACGAGGTTTAGGAGTTTACTGATTTAACTGTGTATGCATTTAGTGGTTTATAGGTTTTATTAAAAAAATAAAATAATAAAAAATTTATTTTTATTATTTTTTGATATTTTCAAGGGTTATAACCATTGAAAATATAATATTTTTTAAATTTTTTTAAATGTGGATACAATATTTAGTTATAATAATCATTATATTTATATATCATATAAATTCAATATAAACAATTTTATTGATAAATATTCTAATAATGATCAAAAAATAAATTAATAATCTATTATTAATAAGATGGATATCAATTAAAATATAATTACAAAACCTAAAATGATTGAGAAGAAAAGCAAAATATATTACTATATAATAATTTTTTGTTTTGAATTTTTTTTTCTTTTAAAAAGTTTATCAATAATTTTTTGATGAAAAATAATTTATATAAATTATATTTGTCTAACTCAATTTATTTTGTAATTAATATTTATATATAAATAAACAAATAAATAATTAAAATGAATATTTAAAATTATAATGAAAAAAAATGAGATTTATTATTTATTATTTAGGGATACTAGTGTAATTTAAATTAGATCTATCTCACTAATAATTTATTTTGTAATTAATATTTCTATAAAATAAACTAATAAATAAGTAAAATAAAAATTTAAAATTATACTGAATAAAAATTAAAATGAGATTTATGATTTATTATTAATATATACCAGTTTAATGATTTAAGTATTTAGAATTTTTGTCGTTAGAATTATATAGATTTATTTTTTTAGGCTTTTAGTGGTTTTTAGGTTTTATTTAAAAAAGTAAAATAACAAAAAAAATTTCAATAATTTTTTATTATTTTCATAGGTTATAACATTTGAAAATATAATAGTATTTAAAATTTTTTGAAATTTTAATACAATATTTTGTTATAATAATATTAATAATTATATATCATATAAATTTAATATAAATAATTTTATTGATAGATAATATAATAATAATCAATAATTAAATTTATAAACTAATAATATTAAGATAGATATTAATTAAAAAATATTTACAAAACCCAAATTAATTCAAAATTAAAGTAACTTATATTACTTGATAATAATTTCTAATTTTTAAATATATACTTCTTTTATAAGCGTATATTTTTATTAGATAAATAATATATTATTTAAATTATATTTGTCCCACTCATTATTTATTTTGTAATTAATATTTCTAAATAAGTACACTAATAAATAATTAAAATGAATATCTAAAAATATAAAAAAATAGCTATAAAAAATAAATTTATTAATTATTAAGTAGTTTTTAGCAGTTTAATAGTTTATGTATTTAGGCATTAAAGGGTTTAGGAGTTTATGATTTAACTTTATATGCATTTAGTAGGGCTCCTCACGAGACTCGTAGATTCACGATGCGACCCGAAGTCTTGTCCTGAAAGAATTGGGAGTGAGAAAAGTCCGTTGACTTTGACTTTTCCTGTCCCGTTCTGTCACATATTTTTTCTTTTGGGATGGTTCTAGATCTTAAGCAATATCTATCCCGAAAACCATCCCGTCCTAAAAAAATGATACTAGAACAAGGAATATATATATATATAACATGAAGATGCCACCAATTCCGCTACTGCCCATCCAATTCCGACGCACCTATTGCTGTTCCGACGAGTTCCAGGCCAATTAACTCTATTCCAGCCGGGTTCAGATAGGTCCAGCCCTTGTTCATCGCACTTTTGGTTGCCTACACCATGTCAGCCTTTTCTTTAGTTTTTCTGACGAGAATTGAATGATTAATTATTATTATTATGTGTCTCAGTCAGTTTTGTTGAGTATTGGTTGTGGTGTAATGGATGGGCCGAATGAGTGGGCTGAATGTGTTACAGTTAGTTTTGTAGAGCTTGCTTTTTTGAAATATTTATATGTATTTATGCTTAACATATCATATTAATTAATGGCAATGCAGATGGCACAATCTGGCGGTAAACAAAAAATACAATAAATTGAAGATGATCACATCTCAAATGATCAAAGTACTGGTAAATCCAATCATCATTCTTTAACGAACCCTCCTATTGTTACGGCACTTTCTTCAATTCCAATTGTAAAATAAAGTTAATGTACATATGAACCTCAAGCTCATAAAAAGTATAAGTCTGTTGTTTGGGAAACTTATAAGATATTAGTTGATTTAGATGGAAATGAAACTGGTAGGGCTGCTTGTATATGGTGTAGGAAAAAATAATTGGCAAAATGTGATCAAGGTACTTCGGGTTTTAGAAATACCTGAGAGAGACTTGTAAAAAATTTCCACACAAAAAAGAATTAATAGAAGCTCACAAAGGTAAAGACAAGTCACAATCTTTGTTGAGTTTCACTAAAGGTACTAGTTCAGAGGATAACAAATTAACTTGTTGGCAATTTGATCAACAACTCGTTAGGGAGGCTTTGGTGAAAATGATCATAAAAGATGAATTGCCTTTTTCTTTTGTTGAGAGGGATGAGTTTAAGGAGTTTTGTGAAGTTAGTGTGCCTCCATTTTAAATTCCATATAGGCACTCTATGTTGAGGGATTATTTTTCTTTGTTTGTGAAGGAAAAGAAGTAATTATTTGATAGAATATCATCTCATTATTGTAGAGTTTCATTGACTACCTACACTTGGACTAGCATTCAAAATTTGTATTATATATGTTTGACTATTCATTTCATTGATTCTCAATGGAATATGCATAAAAAGCTTTTGAACTTTTGTGTAATTAAAAGTCACTCTGGAGTTATATTAGAAATGCTATTCAGTTTTGAATGAATGAATGGGGTTATAGAAAGTTGATGTTCATTACTGTTGACAATGCATCAAATAATGATGTTGCAGTTGAACAATTGAAAAAAAGGCTTGTGAAAAAAAGTGTTGTACCTTTGAGAGGCTAGCATTTTCATATGACATGTTGTGCTCATATCCTGAACTTAATTGTCAGAGATGGCATTGTAGTAGCTAAGGGTGCCATTCAAAAAATTAGAGGTGTGGTGAAATATGTGAGGAGCAGTCCTAAAAGATTTGATATGTTTAAGTTATGTGTTGAAGAAGCAAACTTGACATATGGATCTTCATTGCAATTAGATTCCCTACAAGATGGAATTGAACTAATTTGTTGCTACACACTGATATAAAATATCAAAAAGAATTTGATAAGTTGGAGGACAAAGACAAAAGGTTTTTGAAGGAGTTTGGTTCAAATGTTCCAACTGAGAGAGACTGAACAAACGCCAAAATTTTGGCTCATTTCCTGAAAACTTTTTATGAGGTAACTTGTAAATTTTGTGGCTCATAAAATTCTACCTCTAGTGTATATTTTCCTGAGATTATTCGAATTTTGAAAAAAATTGTGCTTTGTGAAAATAGTAGAGATACAATGGTGTCTGAAATGGGTATGAAAATGAGGCATAAATTCAACAAATATTGGGGTTCTCTTCAGTCAACAAATATTATGTTTTTTGTAGCAGTTGTGTTGCATCCTAGATATAAGCTCAAATATCTCAAGGTTAAGTACACTTAGCATTATGGAAAGGATTTGGCTAAAAATTTGGTGAAGAAGGTTATAAATGCTTTTAAATGAGATGATGGATGATTATAAAGATTTAAATGAAGATGAATCAAAAGAAGATGATTTCTCTTCTACTGTGTTGAAGAAAAATGATGATTTCTTTGATGGTAGTGATACTTATGTTGATGATTTTTTTGTTGAATTGGAGAAAGAACAAGAAGTTGCAGCTTTGGAATAGTTGGATAGTTACTTGGAGGACAAACTTGAAAAAAATAGAATTGATTTTGATCTTTTAAACTGGTGGAAGGTAAATGAGATTAGATATCCTTCTTTGGCAAATGTAGCAAAAGATGTATTTGATATCCAAGCATCTATTGTGGCCTACGAATCTAGATTTAGCACCGGGGGGAGAACTATAGATAAATTTAGGAGTTCTTTAACACCTATTACATCTGAAGTTCTCATATGTCTACAAGATTGGTTCAAAAGCTCAAACATACCTATTGAAATTGAAGAATTAGTTCAAGACCTTGATGATAATGAATCGGGTTAGTATACAAATCTTGTAATTTTTAATTTCACTTTTACTTATTTTATTCATTCAATTTAATAAAAATATGGTTCAATTACAATTATCAAAGGGGTCACAAGATCAAAATATTCTTCCAACTATAGTTGGCCAACTAAATTTGGAATGAGTGTATTAAATTTTATAAGGTAATATTTTGTTTTTTTATTACTCTTTCATCTTAGAAATTTATGTCTACATGATTAACATGTTTTCATCTTTGGTTGTCCTTCTATGGTGGAGGAAGAAATGGGAGGAGTTGTAGAAGAGATAATTAATTGGGTTTGGATTTTCGTTGCTGTTGCGGGATGGACCTTTCAAATGATTATTATCATGGTTGTTATTGAGGTGTATTTTTTTTGTTATATTAAGCTGCCTAATTTTAGCAATTACTTAAGTAGTAATTGATGCTACCAATGTTTGTGGTCATCTTTAGCTATTCCTTAATATTTTAAGTAATTGTTTAAAAAATGTAGTATTGCTATTATGGTTAACTTTCACTCGCCTGAACAAAGCCAACTTGTGAAAAAACAAAGAACCAAATTATGCACACAACTCGGTCCCATTCTATTTAAAATTTCTATCCTTTTCTGCATATCAAAGCTTTTGACAAGGTAATGCAACTCGTTTGAAGAAAACCATTATATCCTGAATAATAAATAATAAATATCAATTTTATTTGTATTCATTATAATTTTAAATATTCATTTTAATTATTTAGTAGTTTATTATTATAGAATTATAAATTACAAAATAAATTATAAGTAAGACAAATATAATTTAAATAATTTATTTTTAATAACAAAAATATAAACTTATAAAAAAAACAAAACATTAAAAAAAATTATTATTTAGTAATATATTTTACTTTGATTTAAATAAATTTAGATTTTGCAAATACTTTTTAAATAATAACTATTTTATTAATAATAGTTTATTAATTTATTTTTTGATCATAATTATAATATCTAGCAATATAATTATTTATATTGAATTTAAATGAATTATAATTATGAAGATTATTATAAATAAATATTATATTTACATTTGAAAAAAATTTAAAAATTATTATATTTTCAAAGGATATAATCTTCAAAAATTAGAAAAAATAATAAAAATAAATTTTTTGTTATATGATTGTTTAAATAAAACTTATAAACCACTAAATGTCTACACACTTTAACATCTAAACTCCTAAACACAAGTGATACAATTATAATTTAAATAATTTATTATCATCAAAAAATATATAAGCTTATAAAAAGAAGCAAAAACTAAAAAACAAAAATTATTATTTAGTAATAAATTTTACTTGGATTTTGAATAATTTTAGGTTTTACAATTATATTTTAATTTATATCCATAATAATAATAATAACATATTAATTTATTTTTTGATAATTGATATAATATCTATCAATAAAATTGTTTATATTTAGCTTATATTATATATAATTATAATGATTATTATTACTAAATATTGTATTCACCTTTGAAAATGTGAAAAAATATATATATAATTTTTTTGCTATTTCATTATTTAAACAAAACCTAAAAACCACTAAATGCCTAAAAACATAAATCGCTAAAGTCCTAAATGATAAAACCTCAAAATACTTAAAAAATTAAACTGGTATACATTAATAATAATTCATAAATCTCATTTTAATTTTTATTGAATATAATTTTATATTTTAATTTTAATTATTTATCAGTTTATTTTTATTGAAATATTAATTACAAAATAAATTATTAGTGAGACAGATATAATTTAAATTAAAGTGGTATACCCTAAATAATAAAGAATAAATCTCATTTTTTCATTATAATTTCAAATATTCATTTTAATTATTTATTTGTTTATTTTTATATAAATATTAATTAAAAAATAAATTATGAGTTAGATAAATATAATTTATATAAATTATTTTTCATCAAAAAAAATATAGATAAACTTATTAAAAGAAAAAAAAATTAAAAACAAAAAATTATTATATAGTAATATAATTCGCTTTGCTTCTGAATCATTATAGGTTTTGTAATTATATTTTAATTGATATCTATCTTAATAATAATAGATTAATAATTTATTTTTTGATCATTATTAGAATAATTATCTATAATATTTTCTATATTTAAGTTATATGATATATAAATATAATGATTATTATAACTAAATATTGAATTCACATTTGAAAAAAAATTAAAAATTATTATATTTTCAAAGGTTATAACCTTTAAAAATATAAAAAAAATAATAAAAATAAGTATTTTGTTATATTAATTTTTAAATAAAACTTTTAAACTACTAAATAATTAAAATGAATATTTAAAATTATAATGAATACAAATAAAATTGAGATTTATTATTTATTTATTATTCAGGATATAAGGGTTTTCTTCAAACGAGTTCCATTACCTTGTCAAAAGCATTGATGTGAAGAAAAGGATAGAAATGTTAAATAGAATGGGACCAAGTTGTGTGCTTAATTTGGTTCTTTGTTTTGTCACAAGTTGGCTTTGTTCAGTCGAGTGAAAGTTAACCATAATAGCAATACTACATTTTTTAAACAATTACTTAAGATAATAAGGAATATCTAAAGATGACCACAAACATTGGTAGCAGCAATTACTACTTAAGTAAGTGCTAAAATTAGACAGCTTAATATAACAAAAAAATTCAACTAATAACAACCATGATAATAATCATTTCAAAAGTCCGTCCCGGAACAGCAACGAAAATCCAATCCCAATTAATTATCTTTCTACAATTCCTCCCTTTTCTTCCTCCACTGTAGAAGGACCACCAAAGATGAAAACATGTTAATCATGTAGACATAAATTTCTAAGATGAAAGAGTAATAAAAAAACAAAATATTACCTCATAAAATTTAATACACTCATTCCAAATTTAGTTGGCCAACTATAGTTGGAAGAATATTTGGATCTTGTGACCCCTCTGAAAATTGTAATTGAACCATATTTTTATTAAATTGAATGAATAAAATAAGTAAAAGTGAAATTAAAAATTACAAGATTTGTATACTAACCTGATTCATTATCATCAAGGTCTTGAACTAATTCTTCAATTTCAATAGGTTTGTTTGAGTTTCTCAACCAATCTTGTAGACATATGAGAACTTCAGTTGTAATAGGTGTTAAAGAACTCATAAATTTATCTATAGTTCTCCCCCTAGTGCTAAATGTAGATTCGTAGGCCACAGTAGATGCTTGGATAGCAAATACATCCCTTGCTACATTTTCCAAAGAAGGATACCCAGCCTCATTTACCTTGCACCATTTTAGAAGATCAAAATCAATTCTATTTTTTTCTAGTTTGTCCTCCAAGTACCTATCCAACTCTTCCAAAGCTGAAACTTCTTGTTCTTTATCCAATTCAACAAAAAAAATCATCAACATAAGTATCACTACCATCAAAGAAATCATAATTTTTATTCAAAACAGTATAAGAGAAAACATATTCTTTTGATTCATCTTGCTTTAAATCTTTATAATCATCAATCATCTCATTTAAAGCATTTATAACATTCTTCAACAAATTTTTAGCTAATTCCTCTCCATAATGCTAAGTGTACATAACCTTGAGATATTTGAGCTTATATCTAGGATCCAACACTACTACCACACAAAGCATAATATTTGTTGACAGAAGAGAACTCCAATATTTGTTGAATTTATGTCTCATTTTCATACCAATTTCAGACACCATTGTATCTCTACTATTTTCACAAAGCTCAATTTTTTTTTCAAAATTCGAATAATCTCAATAAATAAACACTAGAGGTAGAATATTATGAGCCAGAAAATTTACAAGTTACCTCATAAAAAGTTTTCAAGAAATTGGCCAAAATTTTTGGGTTTTGTTCGGTCTCTATCAGTTGGAACGTTTAAACCAAACTCTTTCAAAAACCGTTTGTCTTTGTCCTATAAATTATCAATTTCTTTTTGATATTTTATATCAGTTTTTAGCATCAAATAAGTTGAATTCCATCTTGTAGGACAATCTAATTGCAATGAAGATCTATATGTCAAGTTTATTTTTCAACACATAACTTTAACATATCTAATCTTTTAGGACTACTCCTCACATATTTCACCACACCTCTAATTTTTTGAAAAGCATCCTCAACTACTGCAATGCCATCTCTGACAATTAAGTTTAGTATATGAGCACAACATCTCATATGAAAATGATCGCCTCTCAAGGTGCAACACTTTTCTTCACAAGCCTTTTTTTCAATTGTTCAACTGCAACATCATTATTTTATGCATTGTCAACAGTAATGCACATCAACTTTCTCAAAACCCATTCATTCATGCATAACTCAATAGCATTTCTAATATTAACCCCAGAATGACTTTTAATTACACAAAAGTTCTAAAGCCTTTTATGCATATTCCATTGAAAATCAATGTAATGAATAGTCAAACATATATAAAACAAATTTTGAATGCTAGTTCAAGTGTCGGTAGTCAATGAGTCTACAACAATGAGATGATATGCTATCAAATAATTTCTTCTTTTCCTTCACAAACATAGAAAAACAATCCCTCAATATAGAGTGCCTAGATGGAATTTTAAATTGAGATACACTAACTTCACAAAACTCCTTAAGCTCATCCCTCTCAACAAAACAAAAAGACATTTCATCTTTTATGATCATTTTCACCAAAGCCTCCCTAACTAGTTGTTGATCAAATTGCCAACATGTTAATTTGTTATCCTTTGAACTAGTACCTTAGTGAAACTCAACAAAGATTGTGACTTGTCTTTACCTTTGTGAGCTTCTATTAATTTTTTATTGCGTGGAAATTTCCTACAAGTCTCTCTAAAGTATTTCAATAAACCCGAAGTACCTTGATCACTTTTTGCAAAATATTCTTTCCTACACCATATATAAGTTGCCCTACCTGTTTCATTTATATCTTAATCAACTAATATCTCATAAGTTTCCCAAACATCAGACTTATAATTTTTATGAGCTTGAGGTTCAAATGTACCTTGACTTTCTTTTACAATTGGAATTGAAGAACCTGCCGTAACTATAGGAGGGTTCGTGAAAGAATGATGATTGGATTTACCAGTACTTTGATCATTTGAGATTTGATCATCTTCAATTTATTGTATTTTTCGTTTAGTGCTAGATTGTGCAATCTGCATTGCCATTAATTAATATGATATGTTAAGCATAAAAAAATATAAATATTTCAAACAAGCAAGCTCTACAAAACTGACAGTAACACATTCATCCCACTCATTCGGCCCAACCATAACACCACAATCAATACTTAATAAAACTGACTGAGACACATAATAATAATAATTAATCACTCAATTCTCGTTAGAAAAACAAACCAAAAGACTGGTGGCATCAGAGACACGGTGGAGGAAACCAGAAGTGCGACAGACAAGGGCTGGACCTAACTGAACATGGCTGGAATGACATGAGGTGGCCTAGAACTCGTCGGAATAACAATACGTCCATCGGAATTGGATAGGTAGTAGTGGAATTGGTGGCATCATCATGTTATATATATATTTTTATTAGATAAATAATATATTATTTAAAATATATTTGTCCCACTCATAATTTATTTTGTAATAAATATTTTCAAATAAATACACTAATAAATAATTAAAATGAATATTTAAAAATATAATTAATAGCAATAAAAAATAGATTTATTAATTATTAAGTAGTATTTAGCAGTTTAATGGTTTATGTATTTAGGCATTACGGGGTTTAGGATTTTACTGATTTAACTTTATATGCATTTAGTAAGGATCCTCACAGGACTCGGAGATTCGCCACCCGACCAAAAGTCTTGTCCTGAAAGAATCGGGATTGAGAAAAATCCATTGACTTTGACTTCTCCCATCCCATTCTGTCACATATTTTTTTATGGGACGGTTACGGATCTTAAGAAATATCCATCTCGAGAACCATCCCGTCCTAAAAAAGTGATATTAGAACCAGGAATATATATATATATATATACATATATATTTAATATAAATAATTTTATTGATAGATATTATAATAATGAACAAAAATTAAATTTATAAACTATTAATATCAAGATACATATTAATTAAAAAAAATTTACAAAACCCTAATTGATTCAAAATTAATGTAACTTATATTACTTGATAATAATTTTTAATTTTTGAATTTATACTTCTTTTATAAGCATATATTTTTATTAGATAAATAATATATTATTTAAAATATATTTGTCCCACTCATAATTTATTTTGTAATAAATATTTTCAAATAAATACACTAATAAATAATTAAAATGAATATTTAAAATATAATTAATAGCAATAAAAATAGATTTATTAATTATTAAGTAGTATTTAGCAGTTTAATGGTTTATGTATTTAGGCATTACGGGGTTTAGGATTTTACTGATTTAACTTTATATGCATTTAGTAAGGATCCTCACAGGACTCGGAGATTCGCCACCCGACCAAAAGTCTTGTCCTGAAAGAATCGGGATTGAGAAAAATCCATTGACTTTGACTTCTCCCATCCCATTCTGTCACATATTTTTTTATGGGACGGTTACGGATCTTAAGAAATATCCATCTCGAGAACCATCCCGTCCTAAAAAAGTGATATTAGAACCAGGAATATATATATATATATACATATATATTTAATATAAATAATTTTATTGATAGATATTATAATAATGAACAAAAATTAAATTTATAAACTATTAATATCAAGATACATATTAATTAAAAAAAATTTACAAAACCCTAATTGATTCAAAATTAATGTAACTTATATTACTTGATAATAATTTTTAATTTTTGAATTTATACTTCTTTTATAAGCATATATTTTTATTAGATAAATAATATATTATTTAAAATATATTTGTCCCACTCATAATTTATTTTGTAATAAATATTTTCAAATAAATACACTAATAAATAATTAAAATGAATATTTAAAAATATAATTAATAGCAATAAAAAATAGATTTATTAATTATTAAGTAGTATTTAGCAGTTTAATGGTTTATGTATTTAGGCATTACGGGGTTTAGGATTTTACTGATTTAACTTTATATGCATTTAGTAAGGATCCTCACAGGACTCGGAGATTCGCCACCCGACCAAAAGTCTTGTCCTGAAAGAATCGGGATTGAGAAAAATCCATTGACTTTGACTTCTCCCATCCCATTCTGTCACATATTTTTTTATGGGACGGTTACGGATCTTAAGAAATATCCATCTCGAGAACCATCCCGAGATGGTTAAATAAAAAATTTAAATATTATTATATTTTCAAAAGTTATAACCTATGAAAATGATAAAAAATTATATAAAATTTTTTATTTATTTTATTTTTTTAAATAAAACCTCTAAGCCAATAATAGCCTAAAAACATAAATTGCTAAACACCTAACGACAAAACTGCAAAATACTTAAATCATTAAACTAGTATACATTAATAATAAATTATAAATCTCATTTTAATTTTTATTTAGTATAATTTTAAATTTTTATTTTAATTATTTATCAATTTATTTTATAGAAATATAAATAACAAAATAAATTATTATTGAGACAGATCTAATTTAAATTAAACCGGTATCCCTAAATAATAAATAATAAATCTTATTTTTTTTATTATAATTTTAAATATTCATTTTAATTATTTATTTGTTTAATTATATATAAATATTAATTACAAAATAAACTGAGTTAGACAAATATAATTTATATAAATTAATTTTAATCAAAAAATTATTGATAATTTTTTAAAAGAAAAAAAAATTCAAAACAAAAATTTATTATATAGTAATATATTTTGCTTTTCTTCTGAATCATTTTAGGTTTTGTAATTATATTTTAATTGATATCTATCTTATTAATAATAGATTATTAATTTATTTTTTGATCATTATTATAATATTTATCAAATAACTTGTTTATATTGAATTTATATGATATATAAATATAATGATTCTTATAACTAAATATTGTATTCACATTTAAAAAAAAATTTAAAATTTATTATATTTTCAAAGGTTATAACCTTTGAAAATATCAAAAAATAATAAAAATAATTTTTTTATTATTTTATTTTTTAATAAAACCTATAAACCAATAATTGCATACACAGTTAAATCAGTAAGTTCTTAAACCTCATAATACCTAAATACATAAACCATTAAACCGCTATATACTACTTAATAATTAATAAATCTAATTTTTATTTTTATTTATTATAATTTTAAATATTCATTTTAATTATTTATTTGTTTATTTTTATAGAAATATTTATTAGAAATTAATTTATGAGAGTGACATATATATTTTAATTAATTTATTTTTAATCAAAAAAAATATATGCTTATAAACGATGTAAAAATTTAAAAATTAAAAATTATTATCTAGTAATATATTTTTCTTTAATTTTGAATCAATTTGGGTTTTTTAAATATTTTTTAATTAATATCAATCTTTTTATTAATAGTTTATTAATTTAAATTTTGATCATTATTATATTTTTTATCAATAAAAAAGTTTATATTGAATTTATATGATTTATAATTATTAATATTATTATTACAAAATATTGTATTCACATTTCATAAAATTTAAAATATTATTTTATTTTCAAAGGTTATAACCTATGAAAATAAGAAAAAATTACAATTTTTTTTGTTATTTTATTGTTAAATAAAACCTATAAACCAATAAATTCCTAAAAACATAAATTGCTAAATTCGAAAATGACAAAACCTATAAATACTTAAACTATTAAACATGTGTACATTAATAAAAAATCATAAATCTCAATTTAATTTTTATTAAGTATAATTTTGAATTTTTATTTTAAGTATTTATCAGTTTATTTTTATAGAAATATTAATTACAAAATAAATTATAAGTGAGACAGATCTAATTTAAATAATTTGTTTTTCATCAAAAAAATATATATATCCTTATAAAAAGAGGCAAAATTTTTTTAAAAAAAATTATTATTTAGTAATATATTTTATTTTTTTTGAATCATTTTAGATTTATTATTCTTATTAATAATAGTTTATTAATTTTTTATTGATCATTATTATAATATCTATTAATAAAATTATTTATATTGAGTTTACATTATATATAATTATTAATATTATTATTACTGAATATTATATTCACATTTAAAAAAAAATTAAAAATTATTATAATTTCAAAGGTGATATCCTTCAAAAATTTAAAAAAATCAAAAAATTAAATTTTTAATTTTTTCATTCTTTAAATAAAAACTATAAAACCCTAAAGGCCTAAACACTTAAATCACTAAACCCCAAAACCCCTAAATACTTAAACCATTAAACTAGTATATCCTGAATAATAAATAAAAAATCTCAATTTTATTTGTATTCATTATAATTTTAAATATTCATTTTAATTATTTATTAGTTTATTTTTATATAATTATAAATTAAAAATTAATATGAGGAAGACAAATATAATTTAAATAATTTACTTTTAATAACAAAAAATATAAACTTATAAAAATAAGCAAAACATCAAAGAAAGTATTATTTTGTAATATATTTTACTTTGATTTTGAATAAATTTATGTTTTGCAAATATATTTAAAATAATATCTATCTTATTAATAATAGTTTATTAATTTATTTTTTGATCATTAATATAATAAATTTTAATATAATTGTTTATATTGAATTTACATGATAAATAATTATTAAGATTATCATAACTAAATATAGTATTCACATATAAAAAAATTTAAAAATTGTTATATTTTCAAAGTTTATAACCTTCAAAAATGAGAAAAAATAACAAAAATAAATTTTTTGTTATATCATTGTTTAAATAAAACTTATAAACCATTAAATGCCTAAATAAACAAATCTCTAAACTCTTAAACCCCAAAACCCCTAAATACCTAAACCTTTAAACTCGTAAACTTTAAATAGAATTTAAATAATTTATAGAAATTTTAATTACAAAATAAATTATGAGTGAGAAATATAATTTAAATAATATATTTTTCATCAAAAAAATATATAAGCTTATAAAATGATGCAAAAACTAAAAAAAATTATTATTTAGTAATAAATTTTACTTTGATTTTGAATCATTTTAGGTTTTTTAATTATATTATAATTTATATCTATCATATTACTAATAGTTTATTAAATTATTTTTAGATAATTGATATAATATCTATCAATAAAATTGTTTATATTTAGTTTATATTATATATAGTTATAATATTTATTATTACTATATATATTATTCACATTTTAAAAATTTTAAAATTATTAAATTTTCAAAAGTTATAAACTTTGAAAATTTGAAAAAATATCAAAAATAAATTTTTTGTTATTTCATTGTTTAAATAAAACCTATAAACCATTAAATGCCTAAATACTTAAATCAATAACTTCTAAATCTCGAAAAACCTAAATAGATAAAATTTTTAAACATGTATATCCTAAATAATAAATAATAAATCTCATTTTTATTTTTTACATTATAATTTTAAATATTCATTTTAATTATTTATTTGTTTATTTTTATATAAATATTAATTACAAAATAAATTATAAGTTATACAAATATAATTTATATAAATTATTTTTCAACAAAAAAAATATATATAAACTTAATAAAAGAAGAAAAAAATAAAAAACAAAAAAATATTATATAGTAATATATTTTGCTTTGCTTCTGAATCATTTTAGGATTTGTAATTATATTTTTATTGATATCTAAGTTATTAATAATTGATTATTAATTTATTTTTTGATCATTATTAGAATATTTATCAATAAAAATGTTTATATTGAATTTATATGATATATAAATTTAATAACTATTATAACTAAATATTGTATTCACCTTTGAAAAAAGTTTTAAAATTTTTATATTTTCAAAGATTATAACATTTGAACATTTGAACGTTTGAAATAATAAATTTTTTTTTTGTTATTTCATTGTTTAAATAAAACCTATAAAAACCTAAATGTCTAAGCACTTAAATCACTATACTACCAAATCCTGATACACCTATATAGATAAACCTTTAAACCTATATACCCTAAATAATAATTAATAAATCTCATTTTATTTGTTTTCATTATAATTTAAAAAAATTATTTTGATTGTTATGTTTTTTATTTATATATATATTAATTATAAAATAAATTATGAGTTAAAAATATAATTTATAAAATTAATTTTTCATCAAAAAATAGATAAGCTTATAAAAAGAATAAAAATTTTAAAACAAATAATTATTATTAACTAATATATTTTGCTTTGCTTTTGAATCATTTTAGGTTTTGATATTATATTTTAAATAATATCAATCTTATTCATAATAGATTTTTAATTTATTTTTGATAATTATTAGAAAATCTTTCAATAAAATTGTTTATATTGAATTTATATGATATATAATTATTATGATTATTATGAATAAATATTGTATTCACTTTTGAAAAAAATTTAAAAATTATTATATTTTCAAAGGTTATAATCTTAAAAAATGAGAAAGAAAACAAAGAAGAAATTTTTTGTTATTTCTTTTTAAAATAAAACCTACTAATCACTAAATGTTTACTTACTTAAATCAGTAGCTCATAAAACCCGAAACCCCTACATACATAAACCTTATAACAGCTGTATACTACTTAATAAATAATAAATCTCATTTTTATTTCTATTTATTATAATTTTTAATATTCATTTTTATTATTTATATTTTAATTTTTTTTAAAAATTAATTACAAAATAAATTTCGAGTGAGACAAATATTATTTATATAATTTATTTTTAATCATAAAAAAATATAAACATATAAAAGAAGGAAAAAATTTAAAATTAAATATTATTATTTAGTAATAAATTTTGATTTGATTTTGAATCATTTTGTGTTATATAAATATATTTTAATTAATATTTATATTATTAATAATAGTTTCTTAATTTAATTTTTGATCATTAGTATAATATCTATCATTAAATTATTTATATTGAATTTATATGATATATAATTAATAAGATTAATATAATTATACATGGTATTCACATTTCAAAAGATTTTAAAAATTATTTTATTTTCAAAGGTTATAACCTTTCAAAATCTAAAAAAAAATCAAAAAAAAAATTTTTATTTTTAATATATAAAAAACCTATATACCACTAAATGCCGAAAAACATAAATTGCTAAACTCCTAAATGATAAAACCCATAAATAATCAATACATTAAACTAGTATACCATTTATAATTGTTGGGCAATTGTGCTTCTACGGTAGTGAGATTGAGATACAGAAACACAGAAACAACAGAAAATAAGCAATATATATATCCCAATTTAGCAACCATCCATAATAGAATCAAAAAACGAGAAATAAATAGCGAAAATAATGTGGTTCGCTAGTCTCTCAGTACGACTAGCTAAATCCACCAGAAAATGCATTTGCGTTATAGATTAAAGCAATAGAAATGTCTAACAGTATGCAGCACACAAAATAGTCACGATAAATCACACAGAGAGAAGAGAGAGAGGCGATGAACAATTCCATGGGTCCAAAAATAGCCACCTTAAAATTAAATTATAAAACATTTTATATTAAAATTTCTGTCGGTTCATTTAACCGAAGCGGGTCGGATCATGAGACGGGTCAAGTTCTGCTCCAATTTCGGCCCGTTGTCCGGTCAGTGAGACCTTCGTTATTATGCTATTGCTGCATCCCAGCCTCTTAATATTTCCTTTGCTGTACTTACATGAAATTATTAAAAAAGAAAAAATATTGGTTATACAAACAAATTATCAAAAAATAAATTACATATACAGCAATCATAAATCTTAAATCTCATTTTAATTTGTATTCATTATTATTTTAAATACTCATTTTAAATATTTATTAGTTTATTTTTTATATAAATATTAATTATAAAATAAATAATTAGCAGACAAATATAATATTAATAATTTACTTTTAATAAAAAAAATATAATTTTATAAAAAGTAGTATAAATTTATAAACAAAAAATTATTATTTAGTAATAAATTTTAAATTGATTTTGAATCATTTTAGGTTTTGTAATTATATTTTAATTTATATCTATCATATTAATAATAGTTTATTAATTTATTTTTTGATAATTGATATCATATCTATCAATAGAATTATTTATCATTAGTTTATATTATATATAATTATAAGGATTATTATTACTAAATATTTTATTCACATTTTAAAAAAATTTTAAAATTATTATATTTTCAAATGTTATAAACTTTGAAAATGTGAAAAAATAACAAAAATAATTTTTTTGTTATTTCATAGTTTAAATAAATCCTATAAATCACTAAATGACTAAATACTTAAATCAATAACTCCAAAATCTCGAAAACCCAAAATAGATAATCATTTTAAAGCGGTATACCCTAAATAATAAATAATAAATCTCAATATTATTTTTTTCATTATAATTTAAAATATTCATTTTAATTATTTATTCAGTTTATTTTTATATAATTATTAATTACAGAATAAATTAAGTTAGACAAATATAATTTATATTATTATATTTCATCAAAAAAACTTAGATAAACTTTTTAAAACAAAAAAAATTCAAAATAAAAAATTATTATATAGTAATATATTTTGCTTTGTTTGTGAATCATTTAAGGTTTTGTAATTATATTTAAATTGATATCTATCTTATTAATAATAGATTATTAATTTATTCCATGATCATTATTAGAATATTTATCAATAAAAATATTTTTATTGAATTTATATGATATATAAATATAATGATAATTACAACTATATATTGTATTCACTTTTGAAAAAAATTTAAAAATTATTATAATTTCAGGGGTTATAAACTTTGAAAATATCAAAAAATAAAAAAAATAAATTTTTTATATTTTTTTAAATAACACATATAAACCACTAAATGCATGCACAGTTAAATCAGTAAACTCCTAAACCCCATAATACCAAAATACATAAACCATTAAACCGTTATATATTACTTAATAATAAATAAATCTAATTTTTAATTCTATTTATTATAATTTTAAATATTCATTTTAATTATTTATTAGTTTATTTTTATAGAAATATTTATTACAAAATAAATTATGAGTGCGACAAATATAATATAAAAAATTTATATTCTTATAAAAGAAGTAAAAAATTAAAAATTATTATCCAGAAATATATTTTACTATAATTTTGAATCAATGTGGGTTTTGTAATTATTTTTTAATTAATATCTATCTTAATATAAATAGTTTATAAAGTTAATTTTGATCATTATTATAATATATATCAATAAAATTGTTTATAATGAATTTATATGAAATATAATTATTAATATTATTATAACTAAGTAATATATTCACATTTCAAAAAAAAATTTAATATTATTATATTTTCAAAGGTTATAACTTATGAAAATGAAAAAAAATTATATAAATTTTTTTTGATATTTTATTTTTTTAAATAAAACGTATAAACCACTAAAAGCCTAAAAACATAAATTACTAAAATCCTAAATGAAAAAACCTCTAAATACTTAATTCATTAAAGTGGTATAAAGTAATAATAAATCCTAAATCTCATTTTAAATTTTATTCAGTATAATTTTAAATTTTTATCGGTTTATTTTTATAGAAATATTAATTACAAAATAAATTATTAGTGAGAAATATCTAATTTAAATTAAACCTGTATCCCTTAATAATAAATAATAAATCTCATTTTTTCAATATAATTTTAAATATTCATTTTAATTATTTATTTGTTTATTTTTATAAATATATTAATTACAGAAGAAATTATGAGTTTGACAAATATAATTTATATAAATTATTTTTCATCAAAAAAATATACATAAACTTTTTAAAAGAAAAAAAAATTCAAAACAAAAAATTATTATATAATAATATATTTTGCTTGCTTCTGAATCATTTTAGGTTTTGTAATTATATTTAAATTCATATCTATCTTTAAATAATAAATTATTAATTTATTTTTTGATCATTATTAGAATATTTATCAATAAAATTGTTTATATTGAATTTATATGATATATAAATATATTGATTAGTATAACTAAAGATTGTATTCACTTTAGAAAAAAATTTAAAATTTATTGTATTTTTAAAGGTTATAACCTTTGAAAATATCAAAAAATATCAAAATTAAATTTTTTTTTATTTTATTTTTTAAATAAAACATATAAACCACTAAATGCATATATAGGTAAATCTGTAAACTCCTAAATACATAAACTATTAAACCACTATATACTACTTAATAATTAATAAATCTAATTTTAATTTATTTATTATAATTTTAAATATTGATTTTAATTATTTTTTAGTTTATTTTTATAAAATATTTATTACAAAATAAATTATGAGTGCGATAAAATAATATATATAATTTATTTTTAATAAAAAAATATATACGGTTATAAAAGAAGTAAAAATTTAAAAATTAAAAATTATTATACAGTAAAATATTATAGTTTAATCTTGAATCGATTTTGGTATTGTAAATATTTTTTAATTAATATCTATCTTATTATTAATAGTTTAATAATTAAATTTTTGATCATTATTATATTATCTATCAATAAAATTGTTTATATTGAATTTATATGATATATAATTATTAATATTAAAATAACTAAATATTGTATTCACATTTCAAAAAATTTTAAATATTATTATATTTTCAAAGGTTAAAACCTATGAAAATGACAAAAAATTACAATTTTTTTTCGTTATTTTTTGTTTAAATAAAAACTATAAACCACTAAATGCCTAAAAACATAAATTTATAAACTCCTAAATGATAAAAACCTCTAAATACTTAAACCATTAAATAGGTGTACATTAATAAAGAATCATAAATCTCAATTTAATTTTTATTAAGTATAATTTTAAATTTTTATTTTAATTATTTATCAGTTTATTTTTATAGAAATATTAATTACAAAATAAATTATTAGTCAGACATATCTAATATAAATAATTTATTTTTCATCAAAAAAAAAAATATATCCTTATAAAAAGAGGCAAAATTTTAAAAACAAAAATTTATTATTTTGTAATATAATTTATTTTTGATTTTGAATCATTTTAGATTTTGTTATTATATTTTATTTTATATCATTCTAATTAATAATAGTTTATTATTTTATTTATTGATCATTATTATAATATCTATAATAAAATTGTCTATGATGAGTTTACATTATATATAATTATCAAAAATATTATAACTAAATATTATATTCACATTTAAAAAAAAGTTAAAATTATTATATTTTTAAAGGTTATAACCTTCAAAAATCAAAAAAAAATCATAAAATTACATTTTTTATTTCTTCATTCTTTAAATAAAAACTATAAATCACTAAAGGCCTAAACACTTAAATTCATTAAATCCCAAAACACCTAAATATTCATTATAAATTAAACTAGTATATCCATAATAATAAATAACAAATCTCTATTTTATTTGTATTCATTATTGTTTTAAATATTCATTTTAATTATTTATTAGTTTATTTTTATAGAATTCTAAATTAAAAATAAATTATGAGGAAAAAAAATATAATTTAAATAAATTACTTTTAATAAAAAAACTTATAAACATATAATAAGAAGCAAAACATCAAAAAAATTATTATTTAGTAATATATTTTATTTTGATTTTGAATAAATTTACGTTTTCCAAATATATTTTAAATAAAATCTTTCTTATTAATAATAGTTTATTAATTTATTTTTTGATAATTAATATAATATCTATCAATATAATTGTTTATATTGAATTTACATGATATATAATTATTAAGATTATCTTACCTAAATATAGTATTCACATATAAAAAAGAATTAAACATTATTATATTTTCAAAGGTTATAACCTTAAAAAATGATGAAAAATAACAAAAATAATTTTTTTTCTTATATCATTTTTTAAATAAAACTTATAAACCATTAAATGTTTAAACACATAAATCTCTAAACTCTTAAACATCGAAGCCCCTAAATACTTAAACCATTAAACTCGTAAACCTTAAATATAATTTAAATAATATATTGAAATATTAATTACAAAATAAATTATGAGTGATACAAATATAATTTAAATAATTTATTTTTAACCAAAAAAAATATAAGCTTATAAAAAGGAGTAAAACCTAAAAAAACAAAAATTATTATTTAGTAATAAATTTTACATTGTTTTTGAATCATTTTCGGTTTTTTCATTATATTTTAATTTATATCTATCATATTAATAATAACACATTAATTTATTTTCTGATAATTGATATCATATCTATTAATAAAATTGTTTATATTTAGTTTATATTATATATAATTATAATGATTATTATTACTAAATATTGTATTCACAATTTTAAAAAAATTTAAAATTATTAAATTTTCAAAGGTTATAACCTTTGAAAATGTGAAAAAATATCAAAAATAAATTTTTTGTTATTTTATTGTTTAAATAAAACCTATAAACCAATAAATGCCTAAAAACATAAATCGCTAAACTCCTAAATGACAAAACCTCAAAATACTTATTCCATTAAACTGGTATAGATTAATAATAAATCATAAATCTCATTTTAATTTGTATTCAGTATAATTTTAAATTTTTATTTTAATTATTTATCAGTTAATTTTTATAGAAATATTAATTACAAAATAAATTATTAGTGAGACAGATATAACTTAAATTAAACTAGTAAACCCTAAATAATAAATAATAAATCTCATTTTTTTCATTATAATTTTAAATATTCATTTTAATTATTAATTTTGTATTTTTATAAAAATATTAATTACAAAATAAATTGAATTAGAAAAAAATAATTTATATAAATTATTTTTCATCAAAAAATTATAGATAAACTTGTTAAAAGAAAAAAAATTTTCAAAACAAAAATTTATTATTTAGTAATATATTTTGCTTTGCTTCTGAATCATATTAGGTTTTGTAATTATATTTTAATTGATATCTATCTTATTAATAATAGATTATTAATTTATTATTTGATCATTATTAGAATATTTATCAATAAAATTGTTTATTTTGAATTTACATGATATATAATTATAAAGATTATTATAACTAAATATTATATTAACATTTGAAAATAATTTAAAAATTATTATATTTTTAAAGGTTAACATCTTTGAAAATGATATAAAATCACAAAAATAAATTTTTTGTTATTTTATTATTTATATAAGACCTATAAATTACTAAATGCCTAAACGCTTAAATCATTAAACTCCTAAACCCAAAACCCTTAAATACCTAAACATTTAAACCATCTTTAATGGTTTAAGTATTTATAAATAATATATAAATATCTATCAATAAATAATAGTTTATTAATTTATTTTTTGATAATTATTATATTTATATTTATATTTAGTTTATTAATATCTATCAATAAAATTATTTATTTTTAATTTATAAGTTATATAATTATTAAGTTTATTATATCTAAATATTGTATTCACATTTGAAAATTATTTAAAAATTATTATATTTATAAAGGTTATAACCTTTAAAATTCCTAAAAAATTTGAAAAATACTTTTTTTGTTATTTCATTATTTAAATAAAACATATAAACTACTAAATGCCTAAATACTTAAATCACTAAACTCCTAAAGACCTAAATACTTAAACCATTAAACCAGTATACCCTAAATAATTAATCATAAATCTCATTTTTATTTGTATTGATTATAATTTTAATATTCATTTTAATTATTTATTAGTTTATTTTTATAGAAATATTAATTGCAAAATAAAATTATAAATGAGACAAATATAATTTAAATAATTTATCTTCATCAAAAAAATTTATAAGCATATAAAAAGAATCAAAAATTTAAAAATAAAAAATTATTATTTAGTAATATATTTTACTTTGATTTTGAATCGTTTTAGGTTTTGCAAATATATTTTAAACAATATCTATCTTATTAATAATAGGTTATTAATCTATTTTATGATCAATATTATAATATCGATCAATAAAATTATTTATATTAAATTTACATGATATTTAATTTTTATGATTATTATAATTAATTATTGTATTAACATTTGAAAAAAAATTAAAAATTATAATATTTTCGATGGTTATAAACTTGAAAATGAGAAAAAATCATAAAAATAATTTTTTTGATATTTAATTATTTAAATAAAACCTATAAACCACAAAATACCTAAATACTAAAATTACTAAACTCCTAAACCATGATACTGCTGCAACACACACACATAGCGACGGACCATAGTACACACGTGCACATATTCTTGTCCATCTTGGTGTAGCATTTAGAGGAGCCAGCGAGTCCAGGAAGCAACCAGAAGTATGGGCTACCAGCTTGTAGAGGGCCCCACTAGCAAGTAGGGATGATAACATTTATTATAATAATTATAATAATATATTATTATTATTATAATAATAATTATTATAATATTATAATAATAATTATTATAATTATAATAATAATAATAAAATAATTATTATTATTATAATTATAATTATTATTATAATTATAATTATAATTATAATTATAATTATATATATAATAATAATAATAATAATAATAATAATTATTATTATTATTATTTTTATAATTATTAATAATTTAATAATTATAATTATATTAAAATTAAAATTAAAATTAATAATTTAATTTTAATAATTAAAATTATTAATTTTAATAATTTTTATTTAAAATTTTTAAATTATTTTTGAAGTGGGAGTAAATATTATTTAAATTATATTTTGGGTTAAGAGTTTAGTCATCAAAAAATTGATGTAAATAGGTGCGACGAGACTGAGAAAAATCTGTTGACTTTGACTTTTCCCGTCCCATTCTGTCACATATTATTTATTTTGTGATGGTTCCAGATTTTAAGCAATATCCATCTCGAGAACTGTGCAGTCCTAAAAACCGTTCTAGAACTAGGAATATATATATATATATATAACATGAAGATGCCACCAATTCGGCTACTACCTATCCAATTCCGACGCACTTATAGCTATTCTGACGAGTTCCAGGCCACCTCGTGCCAGTTCCAGCCGTGTTTAGTTATGTCAACCCTTGTTCGTCGCAATTCTAGTTGCCTCCACAGTGTCCTAGATGCCACCAGTCTTTTGGTTTGTTTTTTTGATGAGAATTGAGTGATTAATTATTACTATTATTATGTCTCTCATTCAGTTTTGTTGAGTATTGGTTGTGGTGTTGTAGTTTGGACCGAATTAGTGGGCTGAATGTGTTACAGTCTGTTTTGTAGAGCTTTCTTGTTTGAAATATATATATGTATTAATGCTTAACATATCATATTAATTAATGGCAATGTAGATACAAAATCTAGATGCAAACGAAAATTACAATAAATTGAAGATGGTCACATCTCAAATGATCAAAGTACTAGTAAATCTAATCATCATCCTTTCACGAACCCTCCTATTATTACGGCAGGTTATTCAATTCCAATTGTAAAAGAAAGCAAAGGTACATCTGAACCTCAAGCTCATAAAAATATAAGTCTGTTGTTTGGGAAACTTATGAGATATTAGTTGATTTAGAGGCAAATGAAACTGGTAGGGCAGCTTTTATATGGTGTAGGAAAGAATATTTGGCAAAAAGTGATCAAGGTAATTTGGGTTTATAGAAATACTTGAGAGAGACTTGTAAGAAATTTCCACACAAAAAAGAATTAATAGAAGCTCACAAAGGTAAAGACAAGTCACAATCTTTGTTGAGTTTCACTAAATGTACTAAGTTCAGAGAATAACAAATTAACTTGTTTGCAATCTGATCAACAACTAGTTAGGGAGGCTTTGGTGAAAATGATCATAAAAGATGAATTGCCTTTTTGTTTTGTTGAGAGGGATGAGTTTAAGGAGTTTTGTGAAGTTGGTGTGCCTCAATTTAAAATTCCATCTTGGCACTCTACACTGAGGGATTGTTTTTCTTTCTTTGTAAAGGAAAAGAAGAAATTATTAGATAGCATATCATCTAATTGTTGTAGAGTTTCATTGACTACCAACACTTGGACTAGCATTCAAAATTTGTCTTATATATGCTTGACTGTTCATTCCATTGATTCTCAATGGAATATGCATAAAAGGATTTTGAACATTTGTGTAATTAAAAGTTATTCTGGAGGTAATATTAGAAATGCTATTGAGTTTTGCATGAATGAATGGTGTTTGAGAAAGTTGATATTCATTACTATTGACAATGCATCAAATAATGATGTTGTAGTTGAACAATTGAAAAAAAAGGCTTGTGAAGACAAGTGTTTTATCTTTGAGAGGCGAGTATTTTCAAATGAGATGTTGTGCTCATATCCTAAACTTAATTGTCAGAAATGGCATTTCAGTTGTTTAGGGTGCTATTCAAAAAATTAGAGGTGTCGTGAAATATTTGAGGAGCAGTCCTAAAAGATTAGATATGTTTAAGTTATGTGTTGAAGAAGCAAACTTGACATATGGATCTTCATTGCAATTAGATTGTCCTCGAAGATGGAATTCAACTTATTTGATGCTACAAACTGATATAAAATATCAAAAAGAATTTGATAAGTTGCAGGACAAAGACATAAGGGTTTTGAAGGAGTTTGGTTCAAACGTTCCAACTCTGAGAGACTGAACAAATGCCAAAATTTTAGGCTCGTTTCTTGAAAACTTTTTATGAGGTAGCTTGTAAATTTTCTGGCTCATAATATTCTACCTCTAGTATTTATTTTCTTCAGATTATTCGAATTTTGAAAAAAATTGAGATTTGTGAAAATAGTAGAGATACAATGGTGTCTGAAATGGGTATGAAAATGAGGGATAAATTAAACAAATATTGGGGTTCTCTTCTGTCAACAAATATTATGCTTTTTCTAGCAGTAGTGTTGGATCCTTGATATAATCTCAAATATCTCAAGGTTAAGTACACTTAGAATTATGGAGAAGAATTGGCAAAAAATTAGGTGAAAAAGGTTATAAATGCTTTAAATGAGATGATGGATGATTATAAAGATTTAAATGAAGATGAATCAAAAGTCGATTATTTCTCTTCTACTGTGTTGAAGAAAATTGATGATTTCATTGATGGTAGTGATACTTATGTTGATGATATTTTTTGTTGAATTGAAGAAAGAACAAGAAGTTGCAGCTTTGGAAGAGTTGGATAGGTAGTTGGAAGGACAAACTTGAAAAATATAGAATTGATTTTGATCTTCTAAACTGGTGGAAGGTAAATGAGGTTAGGTATCATTCTTTGGAAAATGTAGCAAGGGATATATTTGCTATCCAAGCATCTACTGTGGCCTATGAATCTATATTTAGCAATGAGGGGAGAACTTTAGATAAATTTAGGAGTTATTTAAAACTTATTACAGCTGAAGTTCTCATATGTCTACAAGATTGGTTGAGAAGCTCAAACAAACCTATTGAAATTGAAGAATTAGTTCAAGACCTAGATTATAATGAATCAGGTTAGTATACAAATTTTGTCAATTTTAATTTCACTTTTACTTATTTTATTCATTCAATATAATAAAAATATGGTTCAATTACAATTTTCATAGGGGTCTAAAGATCCAAATATTCTTCCAACTATAGTTGGCCAACTAAATTTGGAATGGGTGTATTAAATTTTATAAGGTAATATTTTGTTTTTTTATTAAACTTTCTTTTTAGAAATTTATGTCTACATGATTAACATGTTTTCATCTTTGGTTATCCTTCTACATGTGGAGGAATAAAAGGGAGGAGTTGTAGAAGATATATTAATTGGGTTTGGATTTTCGTTGCTGTTCCGGGACGGACATTTGAAATGATTATTATCATGGTTTTTATTAGTTGTATTTTTTTGTTATATTAAGCTGCCAAATTTAACAATTACTTAAGTAGTAATTGCTACTACTATTGTTTGTGTTCATCTTTAGCTATTCCTTATTATCTTAAGTAATTGTTTAAAAAATGTATTATTGCTATTATGGTTAACTTTCACTCGGCTGAACAAAGCCAACTTGTGACAAAACAAAGAACCAAATTAAGCACACAACTCATTCCCATTCTATTTAACATTTCTATCCTTTTCTGCACATCAAAGCTTTTGACAAGGTAATGGAACTCGTTTGTGGTATTCAGCCTATTTGACAAAACAAAATTGGCCCAATTTGAGTTGAAAGATACATAACTAAGGAATGATAAATGGTACAAAAAAAGGTTTCGACATGAACTAACTTGGCCAGTTTGAAGAAAATAAATTGAAAAAGATGTCCGAACTCTGTTCAGTCCCAGGAACCATTTTCTCCAACCCAAAATCCCCATTCTACGTCCCATCCCATCCCGATATTTTCAACCTATAGGACGAGTCTGGATCTTCAAAAAAAATCTCCCAACTATGGGGAGGGACTAGAGATTTGTAATCCCCATCTAGTCCCGTCCCATGATCACCGCTAGCATTTAGTGGGTTATATGTTTTATTTAAAAAATTAAATAACAAAAAATTTATTTTTAATATTTTTTGAAATATTCAAAGATTCTAACCTTTGAAAATATAATAATTTTTAAATTTTTTTCAAATGTGAATACAATATTTAGTTATACTAATCAGTATATTTATATATTATATAAATTCAATATAAATAATTTTATTGATAATTATTCTAATAATAATTAAAAAATAAATTAATAATCCATTAATAATAAGATAGATATTAATTAAAATATAAATACAAAACTTAAAATGATTCAGAAGCAAAGAAAAAAATATTACTATATAATAAATTTTTTGTTTTTGAATTTTTTCTTCTTTTAATAAGTTTATCTATATTTTTTTAATGAAAAATAAATTATATAAATTATATTTGTCTAACACAATTTATTTTGTAATTAATATTTATATATAAATAAACAAATAAATAATTAAGATGAATATTTAAAATTATAATGAAAAAAATGAGATTTATTATTTATTATTTATTATTTATGGATACCGGTTTAATTTAAATTAGATCCGTCTCACTAATAATTTATTTTGTAATTAATATTTCTATAAAAATAAACTGATAAATAATTAAAATAAAAATGTAAAATTATATTAAATAAAAATTAAAATGAGATTTAAGATTTATTATTAATGTATACCAGTTTAATAGTTTAAGTATTTAGAGGTTTTGTCGTTAGGAGTTTAGCGATTTATGTTTTTAGGCTTTTAGTGGTTTATAGGTTTTATATAAAAAATTAAAATAACAAAAAAAAATTTTATAATTTGTTTTCATTTTCATTGGTTATAACCTTTGAAAATATAATAATATTTAGAATTTTTTGAAATGTGAATACAATATTTAGTTATAATAATATTAATAATTATATATCATATAAATTCAATATAAACAATTTTATTGAAAGACAACATAATAATGATCAAAAATTAAATTAATAAACTATTAATAAAAAGATAGATATTAATTAAAAAATATTTACAAAACCCAAATTGATTCAAAATTAAAGTAAAATATATTCCTGGATAATAATTTTTAATTTTTAAATTATTACTTCTTTTAAACCGTATATTTTTTTTATTAAAAATAAATTAATTAAATTATATTTGTCACACTCATACTTTATTTTGTAATATATATTTCAATAAAAATAAACTAATAAATAATTAAAATGAATATTTAAAAGTATAAATAATAGAAATAAAAATTAGATTTATTAATTATTAAGTAGTATATAGCAGTTTAATGGTTTATGTATTTAGGCATTATGGGGTTTAGGAGTTTACTGATTTAACTGAGTATGCATTTATTAGTTTATAGGTTTTATTTAAGAAAAAAAATAAAAAAAAATTATTTTTATTATTTTTTGATATTCTCAAAGATTATAACCTTTGAAAATATAATAATTTTTAAATTTTTTTCAAAGTGAATAAATATTTATTTATAATAATCATAATAATTATATATCATATATTTTCAATATAAATAATTTTATTGATAGATATTCTAATAATTATCAAAACATAAATTAAAAATCTATTATGAATAATATTGATATTACTTAAAATATAAAATCAAAACCTAAAATGATTCAAAAGCAAAGAAAAATATATTACTAAATAATAATTATTTGTTTTTAAATTTTTATTCTTTTTTTAAGCTTATCTATTTTTTGATGAAAAATAATTTTTATAAATTATTTTTTTAACTCATAATTTATTTTATAATTAATACAAATATACAAATAAAAAACTAAAAATCAAAATGATTTTTTTAAATTATAAAGATAACAAATAAAAAAATTTTATTAATTATTATTTAGTGTATAACGGTTTAAAAGATTTTCTATATAGAAGTATCAGGATTTTGTAGTTTAGTGATTAAGTGTTTATGCATTTAGTGGTTTATAGGTTTTATTTAAATAATGAAAGAACAAAAAAATAATTTTTTTTTATTTTTTCACATGTTCAAAGGTTATAAATTTGAAAATATGAAAAATTTAAAACTTTTTTCAAAAGTGAATACAATATTTAGTTATAATAATAATTAAATTTTTATATCATATAAATTCAATATAAATATTTTTATTGATAAATATTATAATAATGATCAAAAAATAAATTAATAATCTATTATTAATAAGATATATATCATTTAAAATAGAATTACAAATATTAAAATGATTCAGAAGCTAAGCAAAATATATTACTATATAATAATTTTTTGTTTTGAAATGTGTTTTTAAAAATTTATCTATATTTTTATTTGATAAAAAATAATTTAAATAAATTATATTTGTTTAACTCATAATTTATTTTGTAATTAATATTTACATAAAAATATACAAATAAATAATTAAAATGAATATTTAAAATTATAATGAAAAAAATGAGTTTTATTATTTATTATTTAGGATATACCGGTTTAATTTAAATTATATATATCTAACTAATAATTTATTTTGTTATTATTATTTCTATAAAAATAAACTGATAAATAATTAAAATAAAATTTAAAATTACACTTAATAAAAATTAAAATGAGATATACAATTTATTATATATGTATACCAATTTTAAAGTTTTAAGTATTTAGAAGTTTTGTCATTTAGGAGTTTAGCGATTTAAGTGTTTACGCATTTAGTAGTTTATAGAATTTATTTAAACGATGAAATAACAAAAAAAATTATTTTTGATATTTTCTCACATTTTCAAAGGTTATAACCTTTGAAAATATCATAATTTTAAATTTTTTTTTAAATTTGAATACAATATTTAGTAATAATAATCATTATAATATTATATAATATAATCTAAATATAAACAATTTTACTGATAGATATGATATCAATTATCAAAAAATAAATTAATATGATTTTATTAATATGATAGATATAAATTAAAATATAATTGCAAAATCTAAAATTATTCAAAATCAAAGTAAAATTTATTACCAAATAATAATTCTTTTTCAGTTTTTGCTTCTTTTTATAAGCTTATATTTTTTTCGATGAAAAATAAATTATTTAAATTATATTTAAGGTTTACGAGTTTAATGTTTTAAGTATTTAGGGGCTTTTGTATTTAGGAGTTTATAGATTTAAGTGTTTAGGCATTTAGTGGTCTATATGTTTTATTTTACACAATATATAACAAAATATTTATTTTTATTTTTTTTTTCTAATTTTTGAAGGTTATAACATTTGAAAATATAAAAATTTCTAAATTTTTTTCGAATGTAAATATAATATTTAGTTATAATAATCATAATAAATATAAGTCATTTTAATTCAATATAAATAATCAAATTGCTAGATATTATAATAATGATCAATAAATAAATTAATAAACTATTATTAATAAGATAGATATTATTTAAAATATATTTTCAAAATCTAAATTTATTCAAAATCAAAGTATATATTACTAAATAATTTTTTTTTTAATTTTGCTTTTTTTATAAGTTAATATTTTTGGTATTAAAAATAAAATATTTATATTCTATTCGTCTTCCTCATAATTTATTTTGTAATTTATAATTCTATAAAAATTAACTAATAAATATTTAATATAAATATTTAAAATTATAATGAATACAAATAAAATTGATATTTATTATTTATTATTCAGAATATACAGGTTTAATGGTTTAAGTAATTAGGTATTTTGGGGTTTAGTTATTTAAGTGTTTATGCCTTAAGTTATTTTATCTAATTTTTGAAGGTTATAACCTTTGAAAATATAATAATTTTTACTTTTTTTTAAAATGTGAATATAATATTTAGTTATAATAATCTTGAAAATTATATATAATGTAAACTCAATATAGATAATTTTATTTATAGATATTATAATAATGATCAATAAATAAATTAATAAACTATTATTAATTAGAATGATATAAATTAAAATATAATTGCAAAATCTAAAATTATTCAAAATTAAATTAAAATAAATTACTAAATAATCATATTTTGTTTTAAAATTTTTGCCTCTTTTTATAATCTTATATTTTTTTGATGAAAAATAAATTATTTAAATTATATCCGTCTCACTAATAATTTATTTTGTAATTAATATTTCTAAAAAATAAACTGATAAATAATTAGAATGAATATTTAAAATTATAATGAATACAAATAAAAAATGAGATTTATTATTTATTATTTAGAGTATACTAATTTAAAGGCTTATATATTTATGGGCTTCGAGGTTTAAGAGTATAGTCAATGAGAATTTAGGTATTTTGTAGTTTATAGATTTTATTTAAAAAATCTAATAACAAAAAATTTATTTTTTTTATTCTTTCTTATTTTTAAATGTTATAACTTATGAAAACTTAATAATTTTTAAATTTTTTTAAAATATCAAAATATTATTTTGTTATAATAATCTAAATAATTATATATTATATAAATTCAATATAAATAATTTTATTTATAGATATTATGATGACGATAATAAAATAAATTAATAAAATATTATTAATAAGATAGGTATTAAATAAAATTTATTTACAAAACCTAAAATGATTCAAAATCAAAGTAAAATATATTAATAAGATAGATATTAAATAAAATAATTATTAATAAGATAAAATATACATGTTTAAAAAATTATATATTTAGGAGTTTTGGGATTTAAGAATTTATGTGATTTAAGTGTTTAGGCATTTAGTAGTTTATAGGTTTACTAAAAAATAAAATAACAAAATTTCTTTTTTGTTATTTATTCTCATTTTTGAAGTATATAACCTTTGAAACTACAAAAATTTTTAAATTTTTTTTAAATGTGATTACTCTATTTAGTTATGATAATCTTAATAATTATATATCATGTAAATACAATATAAACAATTATCTTGATATATATTATAATAATGATCGTAGTAAAGATTAATAAACAATTATTAAAAAGATAAATATTGTTTGAAATATATTTATAAACCTAAAATGATTCAAAATCAATGTGAAAGATTTTACTAAATATTAATTCTAAATTTTTGTATCCATTTGTAAGCTTTTATATTTTTGATGAAAAATAAATTATTTAAATTATATTTGTCTAACTATTAATTTATTTTTTAATTTATATTTCTATAAAAATAAACTAATAAATAATTAAAAAATATATATATAATTATAATGAATACTAATAAAAATGAGATTTATTATTTATTATTTAAGGTATACCTATTTAATGGTTTAAGTTTATTGATGTTTTGGGGTTAATGAGTTTATTTATTTATATGTTTATTCATTTAGGTTTTATTTATTGATTTATAGGTTTTATTTAATCAATGAAATAACAAAAATTTTATTTTTATGAATTTTCGTGATTTTCAAAGGTTATAACCTTTGAAAATATATTAATTTTTTAATAGTTCTAAAATATGAATACAATACTTAGTTATAATAATGTTAAGAATTATATTTGATCTAAATTCAATATAAAAAATTTTATTAATATATATTATTTTGGTGATCAAAAAATAAATTAATAAACTATTATTAAAAAGATATATATTAATTAAAATATATTTATAGAACCCAAATAATTAAAAATCAAATTAAATTATATTACTAAATAAAATTTTAAATTTTTGAAATTTTGTTTATTTTTATTAGCTTATATTTTTTTCATAAAAAATAATTTATTTAAATTAAATATGTCTCACTCATTATTTAATTTGTAATTAATATTTCAATAAAAATAAACTAAAAAATAATTAAAATGAATATTTAAAATTATAATGAATACAAATAAAAATGAGATTTATTATTTATTATTTAGGTTATATAGGTTTAATGGTTTAAGTATTTAGGTGGTTTTGGGGTTTAGGAGTCTAGAGATTTAAATGTTTAGTCATTTAGTGGTTTATAAGTTTTATTTAAATAATAAAATAATAAAAAATTATTTTTGTGATTTATTATCTTTTTTGTAGGTTATAACATTTGAAAATATAATAATTTTTAAATTTTTTTCAAATATAAATATAATATTTAGTTATAATAATCTTAATAATTATAAGACATTTAAATTCAATATAAGTAATTTTATTGTTAGATATTATAAAATTGATCAAATAATAAATTAATAAACTATTTTGAATAAGATTGATATCAATTAAAATATAATTGCAAAACCTATATATAATTATTCAAAATGAAAGTAAAATATATTACTAAATAATAATTTTTTGTTTTAAAATTTTTACTTCTTTTTATATGAATATATATTTTTTTTGATTAAAAATAAATTATTAAAATTATAGTTGTCTCACTCATTATTTATTTTGTAATTAATAGTTCTATAAAAAATAAACTTAAAAATAATTAAAATGAATATCTAAAATTATAATGAATACAAATTAAAATGAGATTTATGATTTATTATTTGGGGTATACAGAATTAATTGTTTGATTATTTAGAAGTTTTGTAGTTTAGGAGTTTATCAATTTATGTTTTTAGGTATTTAGTGGTTTATAGATTTTATTTATATAATAAAAATAAATTTTTTTTTTTATTTTTTCTGAATTTCAAAGCTAATCTTTAAAAATAAAATAATTTTTAACGTTTTTTGAAATGTGAATACTATGTATAATTATATTAATCTTACTAATTATATATCATATAAATTCAATATAAACAATTTTAATGATAGATATTATAATAATGATCAAAAATTAAATTAATAATCTATTATTAATAATATAAATATTAATTAAAATATATTTACATAACACAAAATGATTCAATATCAAATCAAAATATATTACTAAATAAAAATATTTAATTTTTAATTTTTTTTTTCTTTTTATAAGCTTATATTTTTTTTGATTAAAAATAAATTATTTAAATAATATTTGTCTCACTCTAAATTTACTTTGTAATTAATTTTTTTAAAAAATTAAAGTATAAATAATTAAAATAAATATTTAAAATTATAATAAATAGAAATAAAAAAGAGATTTATTATTTATTAAGTAGTATATAGATGTTAAAATCTGTATGTATTTAGGGTTTTCATGGTTTATGAGCTTACTAATTTAAGTAAGTAAGCATTTAATGGTCTATAGATTTTATTTCAAAAATAAAATAACTAAAAATTTATTTTTATTATTCTCTCATTTTTTAAGATTATAACCTTTGATAATATAATAATTTTTAAATTTTTTTTAAAAGTGAATACAATATTTATTTATAATAATCATAATAATTATATATCATATAAATTCTATATAAACAATTTTATTGATAGATATTCTAATAATTAATCAAAAAATAAATTAAAAATCTATTATGAATTAGATTGATATTACTTAAAATATAATATCAAAACCTATAATGATTCAAAATCAAAGCGAAATATATTACTAAATAATAATTATTTGTTTTTAAATTTTGATTCTTTTTATAAGCATATCTATTTTTTGATGAAAAATAATTTTTATAAATTATATTTTTAACTCATAATTTATTTTATTAATTATTACATATATAAAAATAAAAAACTAAACAATCAAAATGAATTTTTAAATTATAATGAAAACAAATAAAAATGAGATTTATTAATTATTATTTAGAGTATACCTATTTAAAGGATTATCTATATAGAGGTATCGGGATTTTGTAGTTTAGTGATTTAAATGCTTAGGCATTTAGTGGTGTATAGGTTTTATTTAAACAATAGAATAACAAAGAAAAAATATTTTTTTTATTTTTTCACATTTTCAAAGGTTATAACCTTTGAAAATATAATAATTTTAATATTTTTTTCAAAGTGAATACAATTTTTAGTTATAATAATCATTATATTTAAAGACCATATAAATTCAATATAAATTATTTTATTGAAAAATATTCTAATAATGATGAAAGAATAAATTAATAATCTATTATTAATAGGATAGATATCAATTTAAAAATAATTACAAAACCTAAAATGATTAAGAAACTAAAGCAAAATATATTCCTATATAATAATTTTTTGTTTTGAATTTTTTTTATTTTAAAAAGTTTATCTATATTTTTTTGATGAAAAATAATTATAATATTATATTTGTTTAACTCAATTAATTCTGTAATTAATAATTATAAAAAAATAATTGAGTAAATAATTAAAATGAATATTTTAAATTATAATGAAAAATATAATATTCAGATTTATTATTTATTATTTTGGGTATACCAGTTTAAAATGATTATCTCTTTAGGGTTTTCGAGATTTAGGAGTTATTGATTTAGTATTTAGGCATTTAGTAGTTTATAGGATTTATTTAAACAATGAAATAACAAAAAAATTATTTTTGTTATTTTTTTCACATTTCAATGGTTATAACATTTGAAAATATAAAAATTTTAAAATTTTTTTAAAATGTGAATAAAATATTTAGTAATAATAATCATTATAATTATATATAATATAAACTAATTATAAATAATTTTACTGATAGATTTGATATTAATTATCAAAAAATATATTAATAAACTATTATTAATATGATAGATATAAATTAAAATATAATTACAAAACCTAAAATGATTCAAAATCAATGTAAAATTTATTACTAAATAATAATTTTTTGTTTTTAAATTTTTACTTCTTTTTATAAGATTATATTTTTTTATTAAAAGTAAATTATTAATATTATATTTGTTTGACTAATTATTTATTTTGTAAATAATATTTATATAAAAAATAAACTAATAAATATTTAAAATGAAAATTTAAAATTATAATGAATACAAATTAAAATGAGATTTAAGATTTATTATTGCTGTATATGTAATTTATTTTTTGATAATCTGTTTGTATAAACAAACATTTCTTCTTTTTTAATATTTTCATGTAAGTGCAGGAAAGGAAATTTTAAGAGGCCGGGGATGCAGCAGTAGCACAATAAAGAAGGTCTCGTTGAGCGGACAATGGGCCGAAATTGGAGCAGAGCCTGACCCATCTAATGATCGAACTCGCTCCGGTTAAAAGAACAGAGAAAAATTTTAATATAAAATGTTTTGTAATTTTATTTTCGGGTGGTTGTTTTTCTACCCTGGGAACAATTATTCATCCCTCTCTCCTCTCTCTATGCGATTTATCGTGACTATATGTGTGCTGCATATTGTAATACATTTCTGTTGCTTTAATCTGTAACGGAAAAGCATTTTCTGGTGGATTTAGCTAGTCGTACTGAGCGACTAGTGAACCACATTATTTTGGGTGTTTATTTCTCATTTATTGATTATATCATGGATGGTTGTTGAATTGGGATATATATATTGCTGGTTTTCTGTTGTTTATGTGTTTCTGTATCTTAATCTCACTATAGTGGAAGCACAATTACCCAATAATTATATATGGTATACCGGTTTAATGGATCGATTATTTAGGGGTTTTGTCATTTATTAGTTTAGTAATTTATGTTTTTAGGCATTTAGTGGTATGTAGGTTTTATTTATATAATAAAAATAAAAAAAAATTTTGATTTTTTTTATATTTTCAAAGGTTATAACCTTTGAAAATAAAATAATTTTTAAAATCTTTTGAAATGTGTATAACATGTAAAATTATATTAATCTTATTAATTATATATCATATAAATTCAATATAAATAATTTTAATGATAGATATTATAATAATGATCAAAAATTAAATTAATAAACTATTATTAATAATATAAATATTAATTAAAATATATTTACATAACACAAAATGATTCAAAATCAAATAAAATATATTACTAAATAATAATATTTAATTTTAAAATTTTTCCATCTTTTTATAAGCTTATATTTTTTTAGGATAAAAAATAAATTATATAAATAAAATCAATCTCACTCGAAATTTATTTTGTAATTAATTTTTCTAAAAAATTAAAATATAAATAATTAAAATAAATATTTAAAATTATAATAAATATAAATAAAATGAGATTTATTATTTATTAAGTAGTATACAGCTGTTATAAGGTTTATTATTAGGGGTTTTGGGTTTTACGAGCTACTGATTTAAGTAAGTAAACATTTAGTGGTCTATAGGTTTTTTTTAATAAAGAAATAACAAAAAATTTATGTTTTATATTCTTTCTAATTTTTTAAGATTATAACCTTTGAAAATATAATAATTTTTAAATTTTTTTCAAAAGTGAATACAATATTTATTTATAATAATCATAATAATTATATATAATATAAATTCAATATAAACAATTTTATCGATAGATATTCTAATAATTATCAAAAAATAAATTAAAAATATATATGAATAAGATTTATATTACTTAAAATAAAATATCAAAACCTAAAATGATTCAAAAGCAAATCAAAATATATTACTTAATATTAATAATTTGTTTTTAATATTTTAATTCTTTTTATAAGCTTATCTATTTTTTGATAAAAAATAATTTTTATAAATTATATTTTTAACTCATAATTTATTTTATAATTAAAATATATAAATATAAATTAAAAGACTAAACAATCAAAATGAATTTTTTAAATTATAATCAAAACAAACAAAAATGAGATTTATTAATTATTATTTAGGGTCAACCCATTTAAACGATTATCTATATAGGGGTATTGAAAATTTGTAGTTTAGTTATTTAGTGTTTAGGCATTTAGTGATTTATATGTTTTATTTAAGGAATGAAATTATATAAAATTTTTTTTTTTGTTTTTTCACATGTTCAAAGGTTATAATCTTTGAAAATATAATAATTTTAAATTTTATTCATAAGTGAATACAATATTTAGTTATAATAATTATTAAATCTATATATCATATAAATTAAATATAAATATATTTATTGATAAATATTCAAATAATGATCAAAAAATAAATTAATAATCTATTATTAATAAGTTAGATCAATTAAAATATAATTAAAAAATCTAAAATGATTCAGAAACAAAGTAAAATATATTACTATATAATAATTTTTTGTTTTTAATTTTGTTCTTCTTTTAATAAGTTTATCTATATTTTTTTCTTGAAAAATAATTTAAATAAATTATATTTTTCTAACTTTTAATTTATTTTGCAATTAATATTTATATAAAAAAACAAATAAATAATTAAAATGAATATTTAAAATTATAATGAAAAAAATAAAATTGAGATATATTATTTATTATTTAGGATATACCTGTTTAAAAAAATTATCTATTTAGGGTTTTCGAGATTTAGAAGTTATTGATTTAAGTATTTAGGCATTTAATGGTTGATAGCTTTTATTTAAAAAATGAAATAAAAAAAAATTTAATTTTGATATTTGTTCAAATTTTCAAATGTCATAACATTTGAAAATATAATAATTTTAAAATTCTTTATAAATGTGAATATAATATTTAGTAATAATAATTATTATAACTATATATAATATAAACTAAATATAAACAATTTTATTGATAATATTATATTAATTATCAAAAAATAAATTAAAAAACTATTATTAATATGATAGATATAAATTAAAATATAATTAAAAAACCTAAGATGATTCAAAATCAAAGTAAAATTTATTAATAAATAATAATTTTTTTTGTTTTTGCATCATTTTCTAAGCTTATATATTTTTTTGTTGAAAAATATATTACTTAAATAATATGTCACTCATAATTTATTATATTTAAGGTTTACAGTTTAAAGGTTTAGGTATTTAGAGGCTTCGGGGTTTAGGAGTTTAGAGATTTATGTATTTAGGCATTTATTGGTTTATAAGTTTTATTTAAACAATAATATATCAAAAAATTTATTTTTGTTATTTTTTCTCATTTTTGAAGGTTATAACCTTTGAAAATATAACAATTTTTAAATTTTTTTATATGTGAATACTATATTTAGTTATGATAATCTTAGTAATTATATATCATGTTAATTCAATATAAACAATTATATTGATAGATATTATATTAATGATCAAAAAATAATTAATAAACTATTATTAATAAGAAAGATATTTTTTAAAATATATTTGCAAAACGTAAATTTATTCAAAATCAAAGTAAAATATAATAGTAAATAATAATTTTTTTTGATGTTTTGCTTCTTTTTATAAGTTTAAATTTTTTGTTATTAAAAGTAAAGTATTTAAATTATATTTGTATTCCACATAATTTATTTTTAATTTAAAATTCTATAAAAATAATCTAATAAATAATTAAAATGAATATTTAAAATTATAATAGATACAAATAAAATTGAGATTTATTATTTTTTATCGAGGATATACTTGTTTTATGGTTTAAGTATTTAGGTGTTTTGGGGTTTAGTGATTTATGTGTTTAGGACATTAGGGATTTATAGTTTTTATTTAAAGAATGAAAAAATAAAAATTAAATTTTTTGAATTTTTTTTTAATTTTTGATGGTTATAACCTTTGAATATATAATAATTTTTAATTTTTTTAAAATGTGAATATAATATTTAGTAATAATAATCTTAATAATTATATATAATGTAAACTCAATATAAATAATTTTATTAATACATATTATAATAATGATCAATAAAAAATTAATAAACTATTATTAAATAGAATGATATAAATTAAAATATAATTACAAAATCTAAAATGACTCAAAAAAATTTAAAATATATTACTAAATAATAAATTTTTGTTTTTAAAATTTTGCATCTTTTTATAAGGTTATATTTTTTTTGATAAAAATAAATTATTTATATTAGATCTGTCTCACTAATAATTTATTTTGTAATTAATATTTCTATAAAAATAAACTGATAAATAATTAAAATATAAATATAAAATAATACTAAATAAAAATTAAATTGAGATTTATGATTTTTTATTAAAGTACACCTGTTTAATAGTTTAAGTATTTAGAGCTTTTGTCATTTTGGAGTTTAGCAATTTATATTATTAGGCATTTAGTGGTTTATAGGTTTTATTTAATCAATAAAATAACAAAGAAAAATTTGTAATTTTTTCTCATTTTCAAAGGATATAACCTTTGAAAATATAATAATATTTAAAATTTTTTGAAATATGAATACAATATTTAGTTATTCTAAAATTAATAATTATATATCATATAAATTCAATATAAATAGTTTTATTGATAGATAATATAATAATGAACAAAAATTAAATTAATAAACTATTAATAATAAGATAGATATTAATTAATAAATATTTACAATAACCAAATCGATTCAAGATTAAACTATGATATATTAATGTATAATACTTTTTAATTTTCAAATATTTATATCTTTTATAAGCGTATATATATTTTTTGATTAAAAATAAATTATTTAAATTATATTTATCGCACTTATAATTTATTTTGTAATAAATATTTTATAAAAATAAACTAATAATAATTAAAATCAATATTTAAAATTATAATAAATAAAATAAAAATTTATATTATATTAATTATTAAGTAGTATATAGCGGTTTAATTGTTTATGTATTTAGGAGTTTACTGATTTACCTATATAATCATTTAGTGGTTTATATGTTTTATTTAAAAAATAAAATAACAAAAAATTTTTTTTATTATTTTTTGATATTTTCAAAGGTTATAACATTAGAAAATACAATAAATTTTAAATTATTTTCTAAAGTGAATACAATCGTTAGTTATAATAATCATTATATTTATATATCATATAAATTTAAATAAATAATTTTATTGATAAATATTCTAATAATGATCAAAAAATAAATTAATAATCTATTATTAATAAGATAGATATCAATTAAAATATAATTACAAAACCTAAATGATTCAGAAGCAAAGTAAAATATATTACTATATTATAATTTTTTGTTTTGAATTTTCTTTTCATTTAAAAAGTTTATGTATATTTTTTTGATGAAAAATAATTTATATAAATTATATTGTCTAGCTCATAATTTATTATGTAATTAATATATTTATAAAAATAAACAAATAAATAATTAAAATGAATATTTAAAATTATAATGAAAAAAAATTAGATTATTATTTATTATTTATGGATACCGGTTTAATTTAAATTACATATTTCTTACTAATAATTTATTTTGTAATTAATATTTCTATAAAAATAAACTGATAAATATTAAAAATAAAAATTTAAAATTATATTGAATAAAATTTAAAACGAGATTTATGATTTATTATTACTGTATACCAGTTTAATGGATTAAGTATTTGGAGGTTTTTTCATTTAGGATTTTAGCGATTAATGTTTTTAGGCTTTTATTGGTTTATATGTTTTATTTGAACAATAAAATAATAAAAAAAATTTTATAATTTTTTCTCATTTTCATAGGTTATAACCTTTGAAAATATAATAATATTTTAAATTTTTTTAAATGTAAATATAATATTTTTTTATAACAATATTAATAATTATATATCATATAAATTCAATATAAACAATTTTATTGATAGATATTATAATAAGGATCAAAAATTAAATTAATAAACTATTAATAAAAAGATAGAAATTAATTAAAAAATATTTACAAAACCCAAATTGATTCAAAATTAAAGTAAAATATATTACAAATAATAATTATAAATTTTTAAATTTTTACTTCTTTTATGTGCGTATATATATTTTTCTTTTAAAATAAATTATTTAAATTATATTTGTCATACTCATAATTTATTTTGTAATAAATATTTCTATAAAAATAAACTTATAAATAATTAAAATGAATATTTAAGATTATAATAAATAGAAAAAAAAATTAGTATTTATTATTTATTATGTATTATATATCGGTTTAATAGTTACTGTATTTAGGCATTATGGGTTCAAGGAGTTTACTTATTTAATTGTGTATGTATTTAGTAGTTTATAGGTTTTATTTAAAAAAAAACAAATAATTTATTTTTATTATTTTTTTATATTTTCAAAGGTTATAACCGTAGAAAATATAATAATATTTAAATTTTTTTCAAAAGTGAATTCAATATTTAGTTATAATAATCATTATATTTATATATCATATAAATTCAATATAAACTATTTTATTGATAAATATTCTAATAATGATCAAAAAATAAATTAATAATCTATTATTAATAAGATAGATATCAATTATAATATAATTAGAAAACCTAAAATGATTCAGAAGCAAAGCAAAATATATTACTATATAATAATTTTTTGTTTTGAAATTTTTTTTTCTTTTAAAAAGTTTATCTATATTATTTTGATGAAAAATAATTTATATAACTTATATTTGTGTAACTCATAATTTATTTTATAATTAATTTTTATATAAAAAAACAAATAATAATTAAATTTGAATATTTAAAATTATTATGAAAAAAATGAGATTATTCTTTATTATTTAGAATATACCGGTTTAATTTAAATTAGATCTATCTCACTAATAATTTATTTTGTAATTAATATTTCTATAAAAATAAACTGATAAATAATTAAAATAAAAATTAAAATTATACTGAATAATTAAAATAATTTATTTTGATCATCTCTCAACTCTAGAATGATTGCTAATGCTCTAACCAAGATAATAGGAGCTTTTAACTTATCTCTATTATGTCTCATCATATTTGATGTTGAATCACTGAGCTATCAAAGGTAATTTGACTCATTTATGCTAATAGACTAAACCAAAGTTGTACCCATATGTGTTGATATAGCAAGTTGTTGAGGAAGCTATTTATATTGATTATTATAATTTCTTCTAAAATAATTCTGATGCACACACTCAAAGCAATTTTTTTAAAACATAGTTCATCTCTAAAAAAATAACCACCTTGTAGCCTATTATAACAAACTAGACCAAGGGTGGTTTGTGCAGGGCAAGAAGTATGGACTCTCTTTCAATCAAGAATCAAAAAATTTATTTTATTGGCATGTCTAAGCCTTTTTTTATATCCTCATGGATATGAAAAGTATCATTTCTTTCTTTTTATATTAAATGAGTTATGTATACAAGCTCATAATACCAAAAAAGGTGTAAATGAATCATATTAAAATGTATAAAAGGTTTTAATCATTGCTCAAAATATTAGTATTGCATATTGACACTCAAGGTCACAAATCAAAGGAAAAAGCCATAGTGATATTTCCAATCCAAAAAATTTTAGCAATAGACAGTAATAAAAAGTAGTACTCGAGCTTTAACTATTTCTAGGGTCATAACTTTTGCTCTTGAGGAATGTCCAAAGTTACAATCATTCCTAGTGCAATGACTTTGCAATATAAAGATAAAATGCACAAGATATGGTCATATCCAATACTGTGACTCAGTATTATAGTGTTTAAATATGTAATAATGATCATTCTTAGTGCCATAACAATATGTTGAACAGAGAGACACAAGTTATGGCATATTCTCATCGATATGATTTTGTAGACAAATCTATGACCATTGCTAATGCTAGAATAATCTAAAGCAAGAAAGAGACTGAATCCATAACTCACCCCTTGAGTCATGACTTTGTGTTACATATACAAAAAGATAAATCTATGACATTCCTAAAAGTTAAGAATTTCAATTTAAATTTAACACTTAGTCATTTGATTATAAAAGTGCAAGACATGATATTTAGGTTTTAAGGTTTATGGATTAGGGTTATAGTTTATGGTTTATGGTTTAGTATTTAAAGTTGAGGGTTTATGGTTTTTTTTTATTTTTTTTGGAAAATACGCACTTTATTTATCATTTAGGCACACAACTTACAAGAGACTAAAAAGCTGACTAATTTAGGCCAGCCCACCAAATCCTATGTACCTTAATGAATCTATGCATAAAATATATAAAAAAATATAAAGCGTAATAATTCCAAGCATACGAATACAACTAAAATCACCTGGCATCCCCGGACTTCAGAGTTGGCATTGAGTCATTATGTGCACTGCGTCCTTTCCATTCGGATTAGTCCAAGCATCTTGAAGGAACCTGAATGATTCACTATATTAAAACTATGCGAATATAAGATTCTGCTTTTGTGTGACATGCAGCATCAAGCTTTTGCCAATGTAATTGGTATGCAATGGAATACATGTAAAACCGAATAACCATAAATCCACAAGTCAATATCTACGGCACTTTGTCAATTAATTCTCAATTCTGAATTCCACATTCTTTTGCTCCATTAATCCTCAAAAGAGTATCTCTTAGGTTAGAATGCTTCCTCCTCGAGCTCTAAAAAGTGGCTGTATGTTGCACTGACAAAATATCAAAAAATATGTGTTCATCGGTGTGCATGTGTGATGAGGTCCGTCTCATAGTCTAATTATCTACGCGTACAACCAAGCTATAATACAAGTAAAATTACAAATTGCTATAAAGATGGGTCATCTGCTCCCAAGAGTGTAGCATCGCCTAATGTGTATTTACAAAATGCATTTTTGGGCCCCACTTAGAGATACTCATAGGTCCAGTTGCCCTCATTGCATGCTACATAGAGAAAAGACAAGATTGTGTGTGTGAGTATGTCATGATCTCTCTCTACAAGTACATGGTGCATACAAAGTCCAAAATATAAATAAAAATTCAAACATAAACAACAAGTTTGAATCTTTCGCTCCCGTGTGGCTGGTCTGGACTCCATTGGTTACTGGCCCTGCTTGGTGATGCTTCGGATTTTTCCAGCTCTCCAATTAATCATGGATTACCCACTACTCCTGTTGGGCGACGGAAGGGTGGCCCTCTATTCTGCCTGATAGGGCTAATAGGACCCACTCCTAGCTACTCTTGGGTTTACTCCTGACCACTTTGCTCGGTCTCGTCAGTTGTCTGAATGTTATCATTCCGGCATGTAGCGGGGACATCTACTAGCGGGTGGCCCATACTTCTAGATGCTTCTAGGACTTACCGGCCCCTCTAAATGCTACACCAAAATGGACAAGAATATGTGTACGTGTGTACTGTGGTCCATCGCTATGTGTGTGTGGTGCAACAGTATCAGGGTTTAGGAGTTTAGTAATTTAAGTATTTAGGTATTTCGTGGTTTATAGGTTTTATTTAAATAATTAAATAACAAAAAAATTATTTTTATGATTTTTTCTCATTTTCAAGGTTATAACCATTGAAAATATTATAATTTTTAATTTTTTTTCAAATGTTAATACAATATTTAATTATAATAATCATAAAAATTAAATATCATGTAACTTCAATATAAATAATTCTATTGATCGATATTATAATACTGATCATAAAATAGATTAATAAACTATTATTAATAAGATGGATATTAATTAAATTATATTTTCAAAACCTATAACGATTCAAAATCAAAGTAAAATATATTACTAAATAATAATTTTTTATTTTTAAATTTTTGATTCTTTTTATAAGCTTATAAATTTTTTTTATGAAGATAAATTATTTAAATTATATTTGTCTCAGTCATAATTTTATTTTGCAATTAATATTTTTATAAAAATAAACTAATAAATAATTAAAATGAATATTGAAATTATAATGAATACACATAAAAATGAGATTTATCTTTAAATATTTAGGGTATACCAGTTTAATGGTTTAAGTATTTAAAAGTTTAGGAGTTTAGTGATTTAAGTGTTTAGGCATTTAGTAGTTTATATGTTTTATTTAAATAATGAAATAACAAAAAAATATTTATCCAATTTTTTATCAATTTTGAAGGTTATAACCTTTATAAATATAATAATTTATTAAATTTTTTTCAAATGTGAATACAATATTTGGTTATAATAAACATAATAATTATATATCATGTAAATTAAAAGTAAACAATTTTATTGATAGATAGATATATATAAACTGAATATAAATATAAATATAATTATGATCATAAAATAAATTAATAAAGTATTATTTATTGATAGATATTTATATATTATTTATAAATACTTAAACCTTTAAAGATGGTTTAAATGTTTAAGTATTTAAGGGTTTTGGGGTTTTGGGGTTTAGGTGTTTAATGATTTAAGCGTTTAGGCATTAGTAGTTTATAGGTTTTATATAAACAATAAAAAAACGAAAAGTTTATTTTTGTGATTTTATCTCATTTTTAAAGATGATAACTTTAAAAATATAATAATTTTTAAATTATTTTCAAATGTAAATATAATATTTAGTTATAATAATCTTTATAATTATATATCATGCAAATTCAATATAAACTATTTTATTGATAAATAATCTAATAATGATCAACAAATAAATTAATAATCTATTATTAATAAGATAGATATCAATTAAAATATAATTACAAAACCTAAAATGATTAAGAAGAAAAAGCAAAATATATTACTATATATTAAATTTTTGTTTTAAAAATTTTTTTCTTTTAAAAAGTTTATGTATAAATTTTAGATGAAAAATAATTTATATAAATTATTTTTGTCTAGCTAAATTTATTTTGTAATTAATATTAATATATAAATAAACTAATAAATAATTAAAATGAATATTTAAAATTATAATGAAAAAAAATGAGATTTATTATTTATTATTTAGGGATACTATTTTAATTTAAATTAGATCTGTCTCACTAATAATTTATTTTTTTAATTAATATTTCTATAAAAATAAACTCATAAATAATTAAAATAAAAATTTAAAATTATACTGAATAAAAATTAAAATGAGATTTATGTTTAATTATTAATTTATACCAGTTTAATGGAATAAGTATTAAGAGGTTTTGTCGTTTAGGAGTTTAGCAATTTATGTTTTTAGGCTTTTAGTGGTTTATAGGTTTTATTTAAAAAATAAAATAACAATGAATATATTTTTATTATTTTTTGATATTTCAAATGTTATAACCTTTCAAAATATAATAATTTTTAAATTTTTTTAAAAACTGAATACAATCTTTAGTTATAATAATTCTTATATTTATATATCATATAAATTCAATATAAACACTTTTTTTGATAAATAGTCTAATAATGATAAAAAATTAAATTAATAATCTATTATATATAAGATAGATTTCAATTAAAAAAAATAGATATCAATTAAAATATAATTATAAAATCTAAAATGATTTAGAAGTAAAGCAAAATATATTACTATATAATAATTTTTTGCTTTGAAAATTTTTTTTATTATAAAAAGTTTATCTAAATTATTTTGATCAAAAATAATTTATATAAATTATATTTGTGTAATACATAATTTATTTTGTAATTAATATTTATATAAAAATAAACAAATAAATAATTAAATTTGAATATTTAAAATTAAAATGAAAAAAAAGAGATTTATTCTTTATTATTTAGGATATACCAGTTTAATTTAAAGTAGATCTATCTCACTAATTATTTATTTTCTAATAAATATTTCTATAAAATAAACTGATATATAATTAAAATAAAAATTTAAAATTATACTGAATAAAAATTAAAATGAGATTTAAGATTTCTTATTAATGTATACCAGTTTAATGGTTTAAGTATTTAGAGGTTTTGTTGTTAGGAGTTTAGCGATTTATGTTTTTAGACTTTTAGTGGTTTATAGGTTTTATATAAATAAAATAAAATAATAAAAAAAATTTCTATAATTTGTTATCATTTTCATAGGTTATAACCTTTGAAAATATAATAATATTTACAATTTTTTGAAATGTGAATACAATATTTAGATATAATAATATTAATAATTAAATATCATATAAATTCATTATAAACAATTTTATTGATAAATAATATAATAATAATCAAAAATTAAATTAATAAACTATTAATAAAAAGATTGATATTAAACAAAAAATATTTACAAAACCCAAATTGATTTAATATTAAAGTAAAATATATTACTGGATAATGATTTTTAATTTTTAAATTTTTACATCTTTTATAATCGTATATTTTTTTTATTAAAAATAAATTAATTAAATTATATTTGCCACACTCATACTTTATTTTGTAATAAATATTTTTATAAAAATAAACTAATAAATAATTAAAAAGAATATTTAAAATTATAATAAATAGAAATTAAAATTAGATTTATTAATTATTAAGTAGTATATAGCAGTTTAATGTTTTATGTCTTTAGGCATTACGGGGTTTAGGATTTTACTGATTTAACTATGTATGCATTTAGTGGTTTATAGTAATTATTTAAGAAAAATAAAAAAAAATTATTTTTATTATTTTCTGATATTTTCAAAGTTTACATTTGAAAATATAATAATTTTTAAATTTTTTTCAAAATTGAATAAATATTTATTTATAACAATCATATTAATTATAAATCATATAAATTCAATATCAACAATTTTATTGATAGATATTCTAATAAATATCAAAAAATAAATTAAAAATCTATTATGAATAAGATTATATTTGTTAAAATATAATATCAAAACCTAAAATGATTCAGAAGCAAAGCAAAATATATTACTTAATAATAATTATTTGTTTTTAAATTTTTATTCTTTTTATAAGCTTATCTATTTTTTGATGAAAATTAATTTTTATAAATTATATTTTTAACTCATTATTTATTTTATTATTAATATATATATATATATAACTAAATAATCAAAATCAATTTTTTAAATTATAATGAAAACAAATAAAAATGAGATTTATTAATTATTATTTAGGGTATACCCGTTTAAACAATTATCTATATAGGGTTATTGGGATTTTGTAGTTTAGTGATTTAATTGTTTAGGCATTTAGTGATTTATAGGTTTTATTTAAACAATGAAATAATAAAAATAATATATATTTTTTGTCTTTTCACATGTTTAAAGGTTATAACCTTTGAAAATATAATAATTTTAAAATTTTTTTCAAAATTGAATACAATATTTAGTTATAATAATAATTAAATTTATATATCATATAAATTAAATATAAATATTTTAATCGATAAATATTCTAATAATGATCAAAAAATAAATTAATAATATATTATTAATAAGTTAGATATCAATTAAAATATAATTACAAAACCTAAAATGATTTATAAACAACGTAAATATTTTTTTATTCTTTTAATATGTTTATCTATATTTTTTTGTTGAAAAATAATTTATATAAATTATATTTGTCTAACTTATAATTTATTTTGTAATTAATATTTAAATAAAAATAAACAAATAAATAATTAAAATGAATAATTAAAATTATAATGAAAAATATAAAAATGAGATTTATTATTGATTATTTAGGATATACATGTTTAAAAAATTAATCTATTTAAGGTTTTCATGATTTAGAAGTTATTGATTAAAGTATTTAGAAATTTAATGGTGTATAGCTTTTATTTAAAGAATGAAATAACAAAAAATTTATTTTTGATATTTTTTCAAATTTTCAAATGTCATAACATTTGAAAAGATAATAATTTTAAAATTTTTTAAAATTTTATCACTATATATAATAATTATTTAATCTACTTTTTAATATAAACCTTAAATATCACTATATATAATAATTATTAATAGAAATCTACTTTTTATAAACTACTTTTTATACTTAGTAATCTATTTTATACTTTTTATACTTTTTATACTTATTAGTAGATATATTATGCATATCTGAATTTGATTATTATGTATATAAATTACTTTTTATACTTTTTATATAATTAGTAATCTATTTTTATATATTAATAATTAGTAAATTATTAATAAATTATTATGTTATCTATTAATCATAATAATGAATATGTATTAGTAGAGTATGCATTATCTATTAATAATCTACTTTTTATACTAATGCATAAAAAGATTATTTAAAAAATACTCTATTTCACGGCTGAAGTAACCATATTATGTATAAATAATCTGAATAATTCATAAGATTACATAATAAAAAGTAGATTAGTAGCACTTTTTATGAGTATTAGTATTATAATCTACTTTTTATATATCCACTTTTTAAATAATAAGTTCATTTATATATGAATTTGATTCAAAAGTAGATTATTATGTATATAAAAAGTAGATTCTGGTGGATATTGTTTATTATGTTACATAATAAACAATAAGATGCATTGTGGATATATAAAAAGTAGATGATGTTTTCATTAAACAATAAGATAAAATCATTAATTTTTTAAATAATAATTAATACATATATTTCTAAATAATAAATCTACTTTTTATTAATACATATTTTAATTAATATTTATATTATTAATAATAGTTTATTAATTTAATTTTTGATCATTATTATATTAACTATCATTAAAATTATTTATATTGAATTTATATGATATATAATTAATAAGATTAATATAATTATACATGGCATTCACATTTCAAATGATTTTTAAAATTATTTTATTTTTAAATATTATAACCTTTGAAAATATATAAAAAATCAAAAAAAAATTATTTCTATTGTTAAATAAAACCTATATAACACTAAATGCCTAAAAACATAAATTGCTAAACTCCTAAACGACATAACTCCTAAATAATTGATTCATTAAACTGGTATACCATATATAATTGTTGGTCAATTGTGCTTCCAAGGTAGTGAAATTGAAATACAGAAACACAGAAACAACAGAAAACAAGCAATATATAGATCCCAATTCTGCAACCATCCATGATAAAATCAAAAAATGAGAAATAAACACCAAAAAATAACGTGGTTCGCTAGTCGCTCAGTACGACTAGCTAAATCTACCATAAAATGCTTTTTCGTTACATATTAAAGCAATAGAAATGTCTTATAGTATGTAGCACATAGTATAGTCACGATAAATCGCACAGAGAGAAGAGAGAGAAATGATGAACATTTCCACAGGTCCAAAAAATAGCCACCAGAAATAAAGTTACAAAACATTTTATATTAAAATTTCTCTTGGTTCATTTAACCGGAGCGGGTCGGATCATTAGACGGATAAGGCTCTGCTCCAATTTCGGCGCGCTGTCCGGTCAGCGAGACCTCCGTTGTTGTGCTACTGCAGCATCCCCATCCTCTTAATATTTCATTTCCTGCACTTACATGAAAATATTAATAAAGAAAAAATATTTGGTTATATAAACAGATTATCAAAAAATAAATTATATATATAGCAATAATAAATCTTAAATCTCATTTTAATTTGTATTCATTATAATTTTAAATATTTTATTTTTTATATAAATATTAATTACAAAATAAATAATTAGTCAGACAAATATAATATTAATAATTTAATTTTAATAAAAAAAAATATAATCTTATAAAAAAAAGTAAAAATTTAAAAACAAAAAATTATTATTTAGTAATAAATTTTACATTGATTTTGAATCATTTTAGGTTTTGTAATTATATTTTAATTTATATCTATCATATTAATAATAGTTTATTAATTTATTTTTTGATAATTGATATCATATCTATCAATAAAATTATTTATAATTACTTTATATTATATATAATTATAATGATTATTATTACTAAATATTTAATTCACATTTTAAAAAAATTTTAAAATTATTATATTTTCAAATGTTATAACCTTTGAAAATGTGAAAAAATAACAAAAATATTTTTTATTGTTATTTCATTGTTTAAATAAATCTTATAAACTACTAAATGCCTAAATACTTAAATCAATAACTCCAAAATCTTGAAAACCCTAAATAGATAATCATTTTAAACCGGAATACCCTAAATAATAAATAATAAATCTCAATATTATTATTTTCATTAAAATTTAAAATATTCATTTTAATTATTTATTCATTTATTTTTATATAATTATTAATTATAGAATAAATTGAGTTAGACAAATATAATTTATATAATTATTTTTCATCAAAAAATATAGATAAACTTTTTAAAAGAAAAAAAATTCAAAACAAAAAATTATTATATTGTAATATATTTTGCTTTGTTTCTAAATCATTTTAGGTTATGTAATTATATTTAATTTGATATCTATCTTATTAATAATAGATTATTAATTTATTCTTTGATCATTATTAGAATATTTATCAATAAAAATATTTATATTGAATTTATATGATATATAAATATAATGATTATTATAACTAAATATTGTATTCACTTTTGAAAATAATTTAAAAAATTATTATATTTTCAAAGGTTATAACCTTTGAAAATATTAAAAAATAAAAAAAAATAAATTTTTTGATATTTTTTTTAAAATAAAACCTATAAACCACTAAATGCATGTAGAGTTAAATCAGTAAACTCCTAAACACCGTAACACCAAAATACATAAACCATTAAACCACTATATACTACTTAATAATTAATAAATCTAATTTTTTATTATATTTATTATAATTTTAAATATTCATTTTAATTATTTATTAGTTTATTTTTATAGAAATATTTATTAATAAATAAATTATGAGTGCGACAAATATAATTTTAAAAATATATATGCTTATAAAAGAATAAAAATATAAAAATTATTATCCTGAAATATATTTTACTATAATTTTGAATCAATTTGGGTTTTGTAAATATTTTTTAATTAATATCTATCTTAATGTTAATAGTTTATAAATTTAATTTTGATCGTTATTAAAAAATATATCAATAAAATTTTTTATATTCAATTTATATGATATATAATTATTACTATTATTATAACTAAGTATTGTATTCGCATTTCAAAAAATTTTAAATATTATTATATTTTCAAAGGTTATAACCTATGAAAATGAGAAAAAATTATAGAAATTTTTTTTGATATTTTAATTTTTTAAATAAAACATATAGAGCATTAAAAGGGTAAAAACATAAATCGCTAAAATCCTAAATGAAAAAACCTTTAAATTATTAATCCATTAAACTGGTATACAGTAATAATAAATCATAAATCTCATTTTAAATTTTATTCAGTATAATTTTAAATTTTAAATTTAAAAATTTATCAGTTTATTTTTATAGAAATATTAATTATAAAATAAATTATTAGTAAGAAATATCTAATTTAAATTAAACCCGTATCCCTATATAATAAATAATAAATCTAATTTTTTTTTTATTATAATTTTGAAAATTCATTTTAATTATTTATTTGTTTATTTTTATAAATATATTAATTACAAAATAAATTATGAGTTAGACAAATATAATTTATATAAATTATTTTTAATCAAAAAAATATACATAAACTTTTTTAGAAGAAAAAAAAATTCAAAAGAAAATTATTATAAAGTAATATATTTTGCTTTGCTTCTGAATCATTTTAGGTTTTGTAATTATATTTTAATTGATATCTATCTTATTAATAATAGATTATTAATTTATTTTTTGATCATTATTAGAATATTTATCAATAAAATTGTTTATATTTAATATATATGATATATAAATATAATGATTATTATAATAAAAGATTGTATTCACTTTAGAAAAAAATTTAAAATTTATTGTATTTTGAAAGGTTATAACCTTTGAAAATATAAAAAAATAACAAAAATAAATTTTTTTTATTTTATTTTTAAAATAAAACTTATAAACCACTAAATGCATATATAGGTAAATAAGTAAACTCCAAAATACATAAACCATTAAACCGCTATATACTACTTACTAATTAATATATCTAATTTTTATTTTATTTATTATAATATTAAATATTGATTTTAATTTTTTATCAGTTTATTTTTATAAAATATTTATTACAAATTAAATTATGAGTGCGGCAAATATTATTTAAATAATTTATTTTTAATCAAAAAAAAAATATACGCTTATAAAAGAAGTAAAATTTTAAAATTAAACATTATTATAGAGAAATATATTATAGTTTAATCTTGAATAGATTTGGGTATTGTAAATATTTTTTAATTAATATCTATCTTATTATTAATAGTTTATTAATTTAATTTTTGATCATTATTATATTATCTATTAATAAAATTGTTTATATTGAATTTATATGATATATAATTCTTAATATTAAAATAACTAAATATTGTATTCACATTTCAAAAAATTTTAAATATTATTATATTTTAAAAGGTTATAACCTATGAAAATGAAAAAAAATTACAAATTTTTTTTTGTTATATTATTGTTTAAATAAAACATATAAACCACTAATTGCCTAAAAACATAAATTGCTAAACTCCTAAATGACGTAATCTCTAAATAATTAAACCATTAAATAGGTGTACATTAATAAAAAAACATAAATCTCAATTTAATTTTTATTAAGTATAATTTTAAATTTTTATTTTAATTATTTATCAGTTTATTTTTATAGAAATATTAATTACAAAATAAATTATTAGTGAGACAGATCTAATTTTAATAATTTATTTTTTATCAAATAAAATATATATCCTTATAAAAAGTGGAAAAATTTTAAAAACAAAAATTTATTATTTAGTAATATATTTTATTTTGATTATGAATCATTTTAGATTTTGTAATTATATTTTAATTTATATCATTCTTATTAATAATAGTTTATAAATTTTTTATTGATCATTATTATAATATGTATTAATAAAATTATTTATATTGAGTTTACATTATTTATACTTATTAATATTATTATAACTAAATATTATATTCACATTTTAAAAAAATTAAAAATTATTATATTTTCAAAGGTTATAACCATCAAAAATTAAAAAAAATTCAAAAAATTAAATTTTTTGTTTTTTCATTCTTTAAATAAAAACTATAAATCACTAAAGGTCTAAATAATTAAATCACTATACTCCTAAACCACAAAACACCTAAATACTTAAACCATTAAACTGGTATATCCTGGATAATAAATTACAAATCTCAATTTTATTTGTATTCATTATATTTTTAAATATTCATTTTAATTATCTATTAGTTTATTATTATAGAATTATAAATTAAAAATAAATTATGAGGAAGACAAATATAATTTAAATAATTTACTTTTAATAAAAAAAAATATAAACTTATAAAAAGAAGCAAAACATAATAAAAATTATTATTTAGTTATATATTTTATTTTGATTTTGAATAAATTTATGTTTTGCAAATATATTTTAAATAAAATCTTTTTTATTAATAATAGTTTATTAATTTATTTTTTGATCATTAATATAATATCTATCAATATAATTGTTTATATTGAATTTACCTAATATATAATTATTAAGATTATCATAACTAAATATTGTATTCACATATAAAAAAAATTTAAAAATTGTTATATTTTCTAAGGTTATAACATTCAAAAATGATAAAAAATAACAAAAATAAATTTTTTGTTATATCATTGTTTAAATAAAACTTATAAACCATTAAATCCCTAAACACATAAATCTTTAAACTCCTAAACCCCAAAGCCCCTAAATACTTAAACCTTTAAACTCGTAAACCTTAAATATAATTTAAATAATTTATTGAAATATTAATTACAAAATAAATTATGAGTGATACAAATATAATTTAAATAATTTATTTTTTATCAAAAAAATACGTAAGCTTATAAAAAAAACAAAAAGAAAAAAACAAAAATTTTTATTTAGTAATAAATTTTACATTGGTTTTGAATCATTTTAGGGTATTAATTATATTTTAATTTATATCTATCATATTAATAATAGTATATTAATTTATTTTTTGAAAATTGATATCATATCTATCAATAAAATTGTTTATATTTAGTTTATATCATATATAATTATAATTATTATTATTACTAAATATTATATTCACCTTTGAAAATGTGAAAAAAAATCAAAAATATTTTTTTGTTATTTCATTGTTTAAATATAACCTATAAACCACTAAATGACTAAAAACATAAATCGCTAAACTTTTAAATGATAAAACCTATAAATACTTAAACCATTAAACTAGTAAACATTAATAATAATTCATAAATCTCATTTTAATTTTTATTCAGTATAATTATAAATTTTTATTTTATTTCTTTATCAGTTTATTTTTATAGAAATATTAATTAAAAATAAATTATTAGTGAGATAGATCTAATTTAAATTAAACCGGTATCCCTAAATAATGAATAATATATCTCATTTTTTTTCATTATAATTTTAAATATTCAATTTAATTATTTATTTGATTATTTATATATAAATATTAATTACAAAATAAATTATGAGTTAGACAAATATAATTTATATAAATTATTTTTAATCAAAAAATATAGATAAACTTTTATAAATAATAAAAAATTAAAAATAAAAAATTATTATATTGTTATATATTTTCCTTTGCTTTTGAATTATTTTAGGTTCTGTAATTATATTTTAATTGATATCTATCTTATTAATAATAGATTATTTATTTATTTTTTGATCTTTATTAGAATATTTATCAATAAAATTGGATATATAAAATTTATATGATATATAAATATAATGATTATTATAACTAAATATTGTATTCAGTTTTTGAAAAAAAATTAAAAATTATTATCTTTTCAAGGTATAACCTTAAAAATGAGAAAAAATAATAAAAATAAATTTTTTGTTATTTCATTTTTTAAATAAAACCTATAGAACATTAAATGCTTACTTAAATTAGTAAGCTCATATAATCCAGAAACCCCTAAATACATAAACCTTTTAACAGCTATATACTACTTAATAAATAATAAATCTTTTTTTTATTTCTATATATTATAATTTTAAATATTCATTTTAATTATTTATAGTTTAATTTTTTAGGAAAATTAATTACAAAATAAATTTCGAGTGAGACAAATATTATTTAAAAATTTATTTTAATAAATAAAATATAAACTTATAAAAAGAAGGAAAATTTTAAAAATTAAATATTATTATTTAGTAATATATTTTGATTTGATTTTGAATCATTTTTTGTTATGTAAATATATTTTAATTAAAATTTATATTATTAATAATTGTTTATTAATTTAATTTTTGATCATTATATTAATATCTATCATTAAAATTATTTATATTGAATTTATATGATATATAATTAGTAAGATTAATATAATTATACATAGTATTCACATTTCAAAAAATTTTAAATATTATTATATTTTTAAAGGTTATAACCTATGAATATGAGAAAAAAATACCAATTTTTTTTGTTATTTTATTGTTTTAATAAAACCTATAAACCACTAAAAGCCTAAAAACATAAATCGCTAAACTCCTAATGACAAAACCTTAAAATACTTAAACTATTAAACTGGTATACATTAATAATAAATCTTAAATCTCATTTTAATTTTTCTTCAGTATAATTTTAAATTTTTATTTTAATTATTTAATATTTTATTTTTATAGAAAAATTAATTACAAAATAAATTATTAGTGAGATGGATCTAATTTAAATTAAATCGGTATCCCTAAATAATAAATAATAAATCTAATTTTTTTTTCATTATAATTTAAAATATTCAGTTTAATTATTTATTTGTTTATTTATATATAAATATTAATTACAAAATAAATTATGAGTTAGACAAATATAATTTATATAAATTATTTTTCAGAAAAAAAATATAGATAAACTTAATAAAAGAAAAAAAATTCAAAAACAAAAAATTATTATATATTAATATATTTTTCTTTGATTCTGAATCATTTTACATTTTGTAATTATATTTTAATTAATAGTTATCTTATTATTAATGGATTATTAATTTGTTTTTTGATTATTATTAGAATATTTATCAATAAAATTGTTTATATTGATTTTATATAATATATAAATTTAATGATTAGTATAACTAAATATTGTATTCACATTTGAAAAAAATTTAAAAATTATTATATTTTCTAAGGTTATAACCTTTGAAAATATCAAAAAATAATAAAAATAAATTTTTGTTATTTTATTTTTTAAATAAAATCTATAAACTACTAAATGCTAGGGGTGCTCATGGGAGGGGACCGGATGGTGATTACAAATCTATAGTCCCTTCCATAGTTGGGAGATTTTTTTTAAAGATCCAGACCTGTCCTATACGTTGAAGATATCAGGATGGGATGGGACTTTGAATGGGGATTTTAGGTTGGAGAAAATAGTTTCGCGACAAAACAGAGTTCGAACATCTTTTTCAATTTATTTTCTTCAAACTGGCCAAGTTAGTTCATGTCGAAACCTTTTTTTGTACCATTTATCATTCCTTAGTTATGTATCTTTCAACTCAAATTGGGCAAATTTTGTTTTGTCAAATAGACTGAATACCGCAAATGAGTTCCATTACCTTGTCAAAAGCTTTGATGTAATTAAAAGGATAGAAATGTTAAATAGAAAGGGACCGAGTTGTGTGCTTAATTTGGTTCTTTGTTTTGTCACAAGTTGGCTTTGTTCAGCCGAGTGAAAGTTAACCATAATAGCAATACTGTATTTTTTAAACAATTACTTAAGATAATAAGGAATAACTAAAGATGACCACAAACATTGGTAGCATCAATTACTACTTAAGTAATTGCTAAAATTAGGCAGCTTAATATAACAAAACAAATACAACTAATAACAACCATGATAATAATCATTTCAAAGGTCCGTCCCAGAATAGCAATGAAAATCCAAACCCAAATTAATTATCTTCTACAACTTCTCCCTTTTCTTCCTCCACGGTAGAAGGACAACCAAAGATTAAAACATATTAATCATGTAGACATAAATTTCTAAGATGAAAGAGTAATAAAAAAACAAAATTTTACCTTATAAAATTAAATACACCCATTCCAAATTTAGTTGGACAACTATAGTTGGAAAAATATTTGGATCTTGTGACCCCTCTGAAAATTGTAATTGAACCATATTTTTATTAAATTGAATGAATAAAATAAGTAAAATTGAAATTAAAATTTAAAAAGATTTGTATACTAACCTGATTCACTATCATCAAGGTCTTGAACTAATTCTTCAATTTCAATAGGTTTATTTGAGCTTCTCAACCAATCTTTTAGACTTATAAGAACTTCAGCTGTAGTAGGTGTTAAAGAACTACTAAATTTATCTAAAGTTCTGCCCCCAGTGCTAAATGTAGATTCGTAGGCCATAGTAGATGCTTGGATAGCAAATACATCCCTTGCTATATTTTCCAAAGAAGGATACCAAACCTCATTTACCTTCCACCAGTTTAGAAGATCAAAATCAATTCTATTTTTTTCATGTTTGTCCTTCAAATACATATCCAACTCTTCCAAAGATGTAACTTCTTTTTCTTTCTCTAATTCAACAAAAAAAATCATCAACATAAGTATTACTACCATCAAAGAAATCATCATTTTTCATCAACACAGTAGAAGAGAAATCATCTTCTTTTGATTCATCTTCATTTAAATCTTTATAATCATCCTTCATCTCATTTAAAGCATTTATAACCTTTTTCACCAAATTTTTAGCCAATTCCTCTCCATAATGCTAAGTGTACTTATCCTTGAGATATTTGAGCTTATATCTATGATCCAACACTACTGCTACAAATCAAATATTTGTTGACTGAAGAGAACCCCAATATTTGTTGAATTTATGCCTCATTTTCATACCCATTTCACACACCATTGTATCTCTACTATTTTCACAAAGCTCAATTTTTTTTCAAAATTCGAATAATCTGAGGAAAATAAACACTAGAGGTAGAATATAATGAGCCAGAAAATTTACAAGTTACCTCATAATAAGTTTTCGAGAAACGAGCCAAAATTTTGGCGTTTGTTCAATCTCTCTCAGTAGGAACATTTGAACCAAACTCCTTCAAAAACCTTTTGTCTTTGTCCTCCAACTTATCAAATTCTTTTTGATATTTTATATCAGTTTGTAGCATCAAATATGTTGAATTCCATTTTGTAGGACAATCTAATTGCAATGAAGATTCATATGTCAAATTTGCTTCTTCAACACATAACTTAAACATATCAAATCTTTTAGGACTTCTCCTCACATATTTCACCACACCTCTAATTTTTTGAATAGAACCCTCAACTACTGCAATGCCATCTCTGACAATTAAGTTTAGGATATGAGAACAACATCTCATATGAAAATGCTCGCCTCTCAAAGGTACAACACTTTTATTCACAAGCCATTTTTTCAATTGTCCAACAGCAACATCATTATTTGATGCATTGTCAACTGTAATGAACATCAACTTTCTCAAACCCCATTCATTCATACATAACTCAATAGCATTTCTAATATTTACTCCAGAATGACTTTTAATTACACAAAAGTTCAAAAGCCTTTTATGCATATTCCATTGAGAATCAATGAAACGAACAGTCAAACATATATAATACAAATTTTGAATGCCAGTCCAAGTGTCGGTAGTCAATGAAACTCTACAACAATGAGATGATATCCTATCAAATAATTTCTTCTTTTCCTTCACAAACAAAGAAAAAAATTCCTCAACATAGAGTGCCTAGATGGAATTTTAAATTGAGGAACACTAACTTCACAAAATTCCTTAAACTCATCCCTCTCAACAAAACAAAAAGGAAATTCATCTTTTATGATCATATTCACCAATGCCTCCCTAAATAGTTGTTGATCAAATTGCCAACAAGTTAATTTGTTATCCTTGGAACTAGTACCTTTAGTGAAACTCAACAAAGATTGTGACTTGTCTTTACCTTTGTGAGCTTCTATTAATTCTTTTTTGTGTGGAAATTTTTTACAAGTCTCTCTCAACTATTTCCATAAACCCGAATTACCTTGATCACTTTTAGCCAATTATTCTTTCCTACACCATATACAAGCTGCCATACCATTTTCATTTCCCTATGAATCAACTAATATCTCATAAGATTCCCAAACAATAGAAATATATTTTTTATGAGCTTGAGGTTCAGATGTACCTGAATTTCTTTTACAATTTTAATTGAAGAACCTGCCATAACAATAGGAGGGTTAGTGAAAGTATTATGATTTGATTTACCAGTACTTTGATCATTTGAGATGTGATCATCTTCAATTTATTGTATTTATCATTTACCGGTGGATTGTACCATCTGCATTGTCATTAATTCATATATTATGCTAAGCATAAATTTATTTAAATATTTCAAACAATCAAGCTCTACAAAACTTACTTTAACACATTCAACCCACTCATTCGGACCAACCACAACACAACAACCAATACTAAACAAAACTGACTGAACACATAATAATAATAATAATTAATCACTTAATTCTCGTCAGAAAAACAAACCAAAAGGCTGGTGGCATCTTAGACACAGTGGAGGCAACCAGAAGTGCGACGGAGAAGGGCTGGACCTAATTGAACACGGCTGGAACGGCGTGAGGTGATCTAGAACTCATTGTAACAGCAATAGGTGCATCAGAATTAGATTTGCAGTAGCAGAATTGGTGGCATCTTTATGTTATATATATATATTCATAATTCAAGTTTTGGTTTTTTAGGATGGGATGGTTCTCGGGATGGATATTGTTTAATATCCGGAACCGTCCCAAAAGAAAAATACGTGACAGAACGGGACGAGAAAAGTCAAAGTCAATGGATTTTTCTATGTACCGATTCTTTCGGGACAAGACTTCGGGTCGGGTCACGAATCTCCGAGTTCCGTGAGCAGCCATACTAAATGCATATAAAGTCAAATTAGTAAACTCCTAAACCCCGTAATCCCGAAATACATAAACCATTAAACTGCTAAATACTACTTAATAATTAATAAATCTATTTTTTATTGCAATTTATTATATTTTTAAATATTCATTTTAATTTTTTATTTGTTTATTTATATAAATTTATTATTTACAAAATAAATTGAGTTAGACAAATATAATTTATATAAATTATTTTTCATCAAAAAATTATTGATAAACTTTTTAAAAGAAAAAAAAATTTCAAAACACAAAATTATTATATATTAATATATTTTGCTTTTCTTCTAAATCATTTTAAGTTTTGTAATTATATTTTAATTGATATCTATCTTATTAATATTAGATTATTAATTTATTTTTTGATCATTATTAGAATATTTATCAATAAAATAGTTTATATTGAATTTATATAATATATAAATATAATGATTATTATAACTAAATATTTAATTCACTTTTGAAAAAAATTTAAAAATTATTATATTTTCAAAGGTTATAACCTTAAAAAATAAAAATAAAAATAAAAATAAATTTTTTCTTATTTAATTTTTTAAATAAAACCTATAGATCATTAAATGCTTACATACTTAAATCAGTAAGCTCATAAATCCCGAAACACCTAAATACATAAACCTTTTAACAACTATATACTACTTAATAAATAATAAATCTCATTTTATTTCTATTTATTATAATTTTAAATATCATTTTAATTAATTATAGTTAAATTTTTTTGAAAAAATTAATTACAAAATAAATTTCTAGTGAGACAAATATTATTTAAATATTATATTTAATAAAAAAAAATATAAGCTTATAAAAAGAAATAAAATTTTAAAATTAAATATTATTATTTAGTAATATTTTTTGATTTGATTTTGAATCATTTTGTGTTATGTAAATATATTTTAATTAATATTTATATTATTATTAATAATTTATTAATTTAATTTTTGATCATTATTATAATATCTATCATTAAAAATATTTATATTGAATTTATATGTTATATAATTAGTAAGATTAATATAATTATACATGGATTGCTAAATGCCTAAAACATAAATTTTAAATATTGATTTTATTATAATAGAATTTTAAATTTTTTTTATATAAATAAAACCATTAAACCACTAAATGCCTAAAAACATAAATTGCTAAACTCTAAAACAACAAAACCCCTAAATAATCAAACCATTAAACTGGAATACCATATATAATAAATGCCTAAACATTTAAATCTCTAGACTCCTAAAACCCAAAACCCCCTAAATACTTAAATCTTGAAAATTATATAACTTAAATAATAAATAATAAATATCATTTTTATTTCTATTCATTAAAATTTTAAATATTCATTTTAATTATTTTTTAGTTTATGATTTATAGAAATAATAATTACAAAATAAATAATGAGTGAGACATATATAATTTAGATAAATTATTTTTTATGAAAAAAAATAAGCTTATAAAAATAAACAAAATTTCAAAAATTTAAATTTTATTTAGTAATATAATTTACTTTGATTTTGAATTATTTTGGATTCTGCAAATATATTTTAATTAATATCTATCATATTAATATTAGTTTATTAATTTATTTTTTAATCATTATTATAATATATATTAATACTTTTTTTTATATTGAATCCACAACAAATATAATTATTAAGATTATTATAACTAAGTATTGTATTCATATTTTAGAACTATTAAAAAATTATTATATTTTTAAAAGTTATAACCTTTGAAAATCACGAAAATTCATAAAAATAAATTTTTTATTATTTCTTTGATTAAATAAAACCTATAAATATGAAAATATGCAAACATATAAATTAATAAACTCCTTAACCCCAAAACCCCAAAAAACATAACCAATTAAATAGTTATACCCAAAATAAAAAAATCATAAATCATAAATCTCATTTTTATTAGTATTCATTATAATTTTAAATATACATTTTAATTATTAATTAGTTTAATTTATAGAAATATAAATTAAAAAATAAATTATTAGTGAGACAAATATAATTTAAATAATTTATTTTCATCAAAAAATATATAGGCTTATAAATGGATACAAAAATTAACAATTTAAAATTAATATTTAGTAAAATATATCACATTGATTTTGAGTCATTTAGGTTTTGTAAATATAATTTTACACAATATTTATCTTATTAATAATTGGTTATTACTTTTTATGATCATTATTATAATAATATCAATAAAAATTGTTATATTGAATTATATTATATATAATTATTATGATTATTATAACTTCATATTATATTCACTTTTCAAAAAATAATATAAAAATTATTATATATTCAATGTTTATAACCTTCAAAAATGAGAAAAAATAACAAAAATAAATTTTTTGTTATTTTATTTTTTATATAAACCTATAAACAACCTCAATGACAAAATACTAAAATGACTAAACTCCTAAATCCCGAAGCCCATAAATACTTAAAAATTAAATTAG
>JAREIK010002207.1:0-51721 GCA_029783825.1 Sapria himalayana | reverse complement strand
CACTAGCAAGCCGGGATGATAACATTTAGACAACTGACGAGACCAAGCAAAGTGGTCGGGAGTAAACCCATGAGTAGCTAGGAGTGGGTCCCACTATCCCTATCAGGCAGCATAGAGGGCCACCCAACCATTGCCAAACAAGAGTAGTGGGTAATCCATGATTAATTGGAGAGCCAGCAAAATCCGAAGCATCACCAAGCAGGGCTATTAAGCAATGGAGTCCAGACCAGTCACACGGGAGTGAAAGATTCAAACTTGTATTTATGTTTGTAGTCTTATTTGTATTTTGGACATTGTATGCACCATGTACTTGTAGAAATGGATCATGACATACTCACACACACAATCTTGTCTGTTCTCTATGTAGCATGCAATGAGGGCAACTGGACCCATGAGTATCTCTAAGTGGGGCCCACTAATGGATTTGTTAAATACACATTAGGCAATGCTACACTCCCGGGAGTAGAAGACCCATCTTTATAGCATTTTGTAATTTTACTTGTATTCTAGCTTCGTTGAATGCGTAGATAATTAGACTATGAGATTGACCTCATCACACATGCACACCGATGCATGCATATTTTTTGATATTTTGTCAGTGCAACATACAGCCACTTCTTGGAGCTTGAGGAGGAAGCATTCTAACCTAAGAGATATGAACTTCTGGATTTATGGGTATTCAGTTTTAGATGTATTCCATTGCATAACAATGACATGAGCAAATGCTTGATGCTTATTGTCACACACATTGACAATCTTATATTTGCATAGTTTTAACATGGTGCATGATTTAGGTTCCTCCAAAAAGCTTGGACAATTCTGAATGGAAAGGACGCAGTGCGCATAATGACTCAATGCCAACTCTGAAGTCCGGGAATGCCAGGTGATTTTAGTTGTATTCGTACACTTGGAATTATTAGGCATTATGTTTTTTAAAGTATTTTATGCATAGAATTATTAAGGTGCATACGATTTGGTGGGCTGGGATTAATTAGTTAGCTTTTTAGTCACTTGTAAGTTGTGTGCCTAAATGATAAATAAAGTGCGTATTTTCCAAAAAAAAACCAAAAAAAACCATAAACCCTAAACTTTAAATTCTAAACCTTAAACCATAAACTATAACCCTAATCCATAAACCCTAAATCCTAAATATCATGTTTTGCACTTTTATAATCAAATGACTAAGTGTTAAATTTATATTGAAATTCACAAGTTTTAGGAATGTCACAGATTTATCTTTTTGCATATGTAACTCAAAGTCATGACTCAAGGGGTGAGTTATGGATTCAGTCTCTTTCTTGCTTTAGATTATTGTAGCATTAGCAATGGTCATAATTGTAAATTTTGTCTCTAGAACACAAAATCATATCGATGAGAATATGCCATAACTTGTGTCTCTTATTGAACATATTGTTATGGCACTAAGAATGATCATGAATACATATTTAATCACTATAATACTGGGTCACAGTATTGGATATGACCATAGCTTGTGCATTTTATCTTTATATTGCAAAGACATTGCACTAAGAATGATTATAACTTTGGGCATTCCTCAAGAACAAAAGTCATGACCGTATAAATAGTTAAAGCTCGAGTACAACTCTTTATAACTTTCTATAGCTAAAATTCTTGGGATTGGAAATATCACTATTTCTTTTTCCTTTGATTTCTGACCTCAAGTGTCAATATGCAAGACTAATATTTTGAGCAATGATTAAAACCTTTTATACATTTGAATATGATTCATTTGCACCTTTTTGGGTATTGTAAGCTTGTATACATAACTCATTTAATATAAAAAGAAAGAAATGATACTTTTCTTATCCATGAGCATATAAAATAAAGGCTTAGACATGCGAATAAAATAATTTTTTTGATTCTTGATTGAAATATAGCCCATACTTCTTGCCCTGCTCAAACCACCATGGGGCTAGTTTGTTCTAATAGGCTACAAGGTGGTTATTTTTTTAGAGGTGAACTATGTTTAAAAAAATTTGCTTTGAGTGTGTGCATGAGAGATATTTTAGAAGAAATTACAATAATCAATATAAATAGCATCCTCAACAACTAGCTGTTTCAACACATAGGGGTACAACTTTGGTTTAGCCTGTTAGCGTACATGAGTCAAATTACCTTTGATAAAAATTATTATATTTATATTGATAGATATAAAAATTACCTTTGATAGAAGAAATTATTAATATTGAAAAAATAAAAATTATTATATTTTCAAACGTTATAATCTTTGAAAATATCAAAAAATAATAAAAATAAATTCTTTGTTATTTTATTTTTTAAATAAAACCTATAAACCACTAAATGCATACACAATTAAATCAGTAAACTTTTATACCCCGTAATACATAAATATATAAACCATTAAACCGCTATATAATACATAAAAATTAATAAATCTAATTTTTATTTATATTTATTATAATTTTAAATATTCATTTAAATTATTTATTAGTTTATTTTTATAAATATATTTATTACAAAATAAATTATGAGTGTGACAAATATAATTTAAATAATTTATTTTTAATCAAAAAAGATATATACCCTTATAAAAGAAGTAAAATTTAAAAATTAAAAATTATTATTCAGTAATATATTTTACTTTAATTTTGAATCAATTTGTGTTTTCTAAATATTTTTTAATTAATATATATCTGATTATTAATTGTTTATTAATTTATTTTTTGATCATTATTATAATATCTATCAATAAAATTATTTATATTGAATTTATATCATATATAATTATTAATATTATTATAACTAAATATTGTATTCACATTTCATAAAATCTTAAATTTTATTATATTTTCATAGGTTATAACCTCTAAAAATGAGAAAATATTACAAATGTTTTTTTGTTATTTTATTGTTTAAATAAAACTTATAAAATACTAAATGCCTAAAAACATAAATCTCTAAACTCCTAAATGTCAAAACCATTAAACTGGTATACATTAATAATTAATCAAAAATCTCATTTTAATTTTTATTAAGTATAATTTTAATATTTTATTTTAATTATTTATCAGTTTATATTTATAGAAATATTAATTACAAAATAAATTATTAGTGAGACAGATCTAATTTAAATTAAAACAGTATTCCCTAAATAATAAATAATAAAACTTATTTTTTTCCATTATAATTTTAAATATTTATTTTAATTATTTATTTGTTTATTTTTATATAAATATTAATTACAAAATAAATTATAAGTTACACAAAATATAATTTATATAAATTATTTTTCATCAAAAAAATATAGATAAACTTTTTAAAAGAAAAAAAAATTTAAAACAAAAAATTATTATATAGTAATATATATTTGATTTGCTTCTGAATCATTTTAGGTTTTTTTTAATTATCTTTTAATTGATATCTATCTTATTAATTATATATTATTAATTTATTTTTGGATCATTATTAGAATATTTTTCAATAAAAATGTTTATATTGAATTTATATGATATCTAAATATAAATATTATTATAACTAAATATAGTATTCACTTTAAACAAATATTTTAAAATTATTATATTTTCAAAGTTTATAAAATTTGAAAATGTCAAAAATAAAAAAAATAATTTTTTTGTTATTTCATTGTTTAATTAAAACCTATACACCACAAAATGTCTAAGCACTTAAATAACTAAACTACAAAATTTTGATACCCCTATATAGATAATCGTTTAAATGTGTATCCCCTAAATAATAATTAATAAATCTCATTTTTATTTGTTTTCATTTTAATTTAAAAAATTCATTTTAATTGTTTACTTATATATATATATATATATATATATATAAATTATAAAATAAATTATGAGTTAAAAATATAATTTATAAAAATTATTTTTCATCAAAAAATAGATAAGCTTATAGAAAGAATAAAAAATTTAAAACAAATAATTTTTATTAAGTAATATATTTTGCTTTGCTTTTGAATCATTTTAGGTTTTGATATAATATTTTAAGTAATATCAATCTTATTCATAAAAGATTTTTAATTTATTTTTTGATAATTATTAGAATATCTATCAATAAAATTGTTTATATTGATTTTCTATGATATATAATTATTATAATTATTATAAATAAATATTTATTCACTTTTGAAAAAAATTTAAAAATTATTATATTTTCAAAGGTAATAATCTTTGAAAATATCAAAAAATAATAAAATTTTTTTTTATTTTTTTTCTTAAATAAAACCTATAGACCACTAAATGCATACACAGTTAAATCAGTAAACTTCTAAACCTCGTAATGCCTAAATACATAAACCATTAAACTGTTATATACTACTTAATAATTAATAAATCTAATTTTTATTTCTATTTATTATAATTTTAATTATTTATTAGTTTATTTTTATTGAAATATTTATTACAAAATAAAGTATGAGTGCAACAAAAGAAGTAAAAATTTAAAAATTAAAAATTATTATCTAATAATATATTTTACTTTAATTTTGAATTAATTTGGGTTTTGTAAATATTTTTTAATTAATACCTATCATTTTATTAATGGTTTATTAATTTAATTTTTTATCATTATTATATTATCTATCAATAAAATTGTTTATATTGAATTTATATGATATATAATTATTAATATTAATATAACTAAATATTGTATTCACAATTCAAAAAATTGTAAATATTATTATATTTTCAAAGGTTATAACCTATGAAAATGAAAACAAATTATAGAAAATTTTTTTGTTATTTTATTTTTTTTATATAAAACCTATAAATCACTAAAAGCCTAAAAACATAAACCGCTAAACTCCTAACGACAAAACCTTTAAATACTTAAACTATTAAAATGGTATACATTAATAATAAATCTTAAATCTCATTTTAATATTTATTTAGTATAATTTAAAATTGTTATTTTAAATATTTATCAGTTTATTTTTATAGAAATATTAATTACAAAATAAATTATTAGTGAGACGGAACTAATTTAAATTAAACCGGTATCCCTAAATAATAAATAATAAATAATAAATAATAAATAATAAATCTCATTTTTTTTATAATTTTAAATATTCATTTTAATTATTTATTTGTTTATTTATATATAAATATTAATTAAAAAATAAATTATGAGTTTGATAAAAATAATTTATATAAATTATTTTTCATCAAAAAAATATGATAAACTTATTAAAAGAAAAAAAAATTCAAAACAAAAAATTATTATATAGTAATATATTTTTCTTTTCTTTTGAATCAATTTATGTTTTGTAATTATATATTAATTAATATCTATCTTATTATTAATGGATTATAAATTTATTTTTTGATTATTATTAGAATAATTATTAATAAAATTGATTATATTGAATTTATATAATATATAAATATAATGATTAGTATAACTAAATATTATATTCACATTTGAAAAAAAATTAAAAATTATTATATTTTCAAAGGTTATAACCTTTGAAAATATCAAAAAATAATAAAAATAAATTTTTTATTATTTTATTTTTTAAATAAAACCTATAAACCACTAAATGCAAGGGGTACTCATGGGATTAGAGACGCGATGGGGATTAAAAATCTTTAGTCCCTTTCCATAGTTCAGAGATTTTTTTTTGAAGATCCAGACCCATCCCATAGGTTGAAAATATTGGGATTGCACGGGACGGAGATCGGAGATTTTGGGTAGGAGAAAATGATTCTGGGACTGAATGAAGATCATACATTTTTTTCTATTTATTTTCTTCAAACCGGCCAAGTTAGTTCATGTCGAAACCTTTTGTTGTAACATTTAACATTCCTTATTTATGTTTCTTACGAACTCAAATTGGGCCAATTTCTTTTTGTCAAATAGGCTGAATACCACAAACGAGTTCCATTATCTTGTCAAAAGCTTTGATGTGCAGAAAAGGATAGTAATGTTTAATAGAATGAGACCGAGTGGTGTGCTTAATTTGGTTCTTTGTTTTTTCACAAGTTGGCTTTGTTCAACCGTGTGAAAGTTAACCATAATAGCAATACTACATTTTTTAAACAAGTACTTAAAATATTAAAGAATAGCTAAAGATGACCACAAACATTGGTAGCATCAATTACTACTTAACTAATTGCTAAAATTAGGCAGCTTAATATAATAAAAAAAATACAACTAATAACAACCATGATAATAATCATTTCAAAGGTACATCCAGGAACAACAATGAAAATCCAAACCCAATTAATTATCTCTTCTACAACTCCTCCATTTTCATCCTCCACTGTAGAAGGACAACCAAAGATGAAAACATGTTAATCATGTATACATAAATTTCTAAGATGAAAGAGTAATAAAAAAACAAAATATTACCTTATAAAATTCAATACACCCATTCCAAATTTAGTTGGCCAACTATAGTTCGAAGAATATTTGGATCTTGTGACCCCTCTGAAAATTGTAATTAAACCATATTTTTATTAAATTGAATGAATAAAATAAGTAAAAGTGAAATTAAAATTTACAAGATTTGTATACTAACCTGATTCATTATCATCAAGGTCTTGAACTAATTCTTTAATTTCAATAGGTTTGTTTGAGCTTCTCAACCAATCTTGTAGACATATGAGAACTTCAGCTGTAATATGTGTTAAAGAACTCCTAAATTTATCTAAATTTCTCCCCCCAGTGCTAAATATAGATTCGTAGGCCACAGTAGATGCTTGGATAGCAAATACATCTCTTGCTACATTTGCCAAAGAAGGATACCTAACCTCATTTACATTCCACCAGTTTAGAAGATCAAAATCAATTATATTTTTATCAAGTTTGTCCTCCAAGTACCTATCAAACTCTTCCAAAGCTGCAACTTCTTGTTCTTTCTCCAATTCAACAAAAAAAATCATCAACATAATTATCACTACCATCAAAGAAATCATCATTTTTATTCAACATAGTAGAAGAGAAATCATCTTCTTTTGATTCATCTTCTTTTAAATCTTTATAATCATCCATCATCTCATTTAAAGCATTTATAACCTTTTTCACCAAATTTTTAGCCAATTCCTCTCCATAATGGTAAGTGTACTTAACCTTGAGTTATTTGAGCTTATATCAATGATCCAACATTACAGCTACAAAAAGCATAATATTTGTCGACCGAAGAGAACCCCAATATTTGTTGAATTTATGCCTCATTTTCATACCCATTTCAGACTTCATTGTATCTCAACTATTTTCACAAAGCTCAATTTTTTTCAAAATTCAAATGATCTTAGGAAAATAAACACTAGAGGTAAAATATTATAAGCCAGAAAATTTACAAGAAACCTCATAAAAAGTTTTCTAGAAACGAGCCAAAATTTTGGCGTTTGTTCAGTCTCTCTCAGTTGGAACGTTTGAACCAAACTCCTTCACAAACCTTTTGTCTTTGTCCTCCAACTTATCAAATTGTTTTTGATATTTTATATCAGTTTGTAGCATCAAATAAGTTGAATTCCATCTTGTAGGAGAATCTAATTGCAATGAGGATCTATATGTTAAGTTTGCTTCTTCAACACATAACTTAAACATATCTAATCTTTTAGGACTGCTCCTCACATATTTCACCACACCTCTTATTTTTTGAATAGCACCCTCAACTACTGCAAAACCATCCCTGACAATTAAGTCTACAATATGAGCACAACATCTCATATGAAAATGCTCGCCTCTCAAATGTACAACACTTTTCTTAACATGCTTTTTTTTTCAATTGTTCAACTACAACATCATTATTTGATGCTTTGTCGACAGTAATGAACATCAACTTTCTCAAACCCCATTCTTTCATGCAAAACTCAATAGTATTTCTAATATTATCTCTAGAATGACTTTTAATTACTCAAAATTTCAAAAGCCTTTTATGCATATTTTATTGAGAATCAATGAAATGAACAGTCAAACATATATAAGACAAATTTTGAATGCTAGTCCAAGTGTCGGTAGTCAATGAAACTCTACAACAATGAGAGGATATGCTATCTAATAATTTCTTCTTTTCCTTCACAAACAAAGAAAAACAATCCCTCAGTGTAGAGTACTCAGATGGAATTTTAAATTAAGGCACACTAACTTCACAAAACTCCTTAAATTCATCCCTCTCAACAAAACAAAAAGGCAATTCATCTTTTATGATCATTTTAACCAAAGCCTCCCTAACTAGTTGTTGATGAAATTGCCAACAAGTTAATTTGTTATCCTCTGAACTAGTACCTTTAGTGAAACTCAACAAAGATTGAGACTTGTCTTTAACTTTGTGAGCTTCTATTAATTCTTTTGTGTGTGGAAATTTCCTACAAGTCTTTCTCAAGTATTTCCATAAACCTAAAGTACCTTGATTAGTTTTTGACAAATATTCTTTCATACACCATATACAAGCTGCCCTACCAGTTTCATTTCCCTCAGAATCAACTAATATAACATAAGTTTCCCAAACAACAGACTTATACTTTTTATGAGCTTGAGGTTCAGATGTACCTTGACATTCTTTTACAGTTGGAATTGAAGAACCTGCCATAACAATTGGTGGATTCGTGAAAAGATGATGATTGGATTTACCAGTACTTTGATCATTTGAGATGTGATCATCTTCTATTTAGTTTATTTTTTTTTACCGTTGTATTGTGCCATCTGCATTGCCATTAATTAATATGATATGTTAAGCATAAATACATATAAATATTTCAAACAAGCAAGTTCTACAAAACTGACTGTAACACATTCAGCCAACTCATTAGGCCCAACCACAACACCACAACCAATACTCAACAAAACTAATTGAAACACATAATAATAATAATTAATCACTCAATTCTCGTCAGAAAACAAACCAAAAGGCTGGTGGCATCTGAGACATGGTGGAGGCAACCAGAAGTGCGACAGACAAGTGCTGGACCTAACTGAACATGGCTGGAACGGCGTGAGGTGGCCTGGAACTCATCGGAACAGCAATAGGTGCGTCGGAATTGGATGGGCAGTAGCGGAATTGGTGGCATTTTCATGTTTTATATATATATATATATATATATATTGCTGGTTCTAGTATATCTTTTTTAGGATGGGACGTTTCTCGGGATGGATATTGCTTAAGATCCGGAACCATCCCAAAAGAAAAAATACCTGACAGAACGGGACAGGAAAAATCAAAGTCAACAGATTTTGTCAGTCCCGATTCTTTTGGGACAAGACTTCTAGTCGGGTCACGAATCTCCGAGTCCCGTTAGCAACCCTACTAAATGCATATAAAGTTAAATCATTATACTCCTAAACCCTGTAATGCCTAAATACATAAACCTTTAAACCGCTAAATACTACTTAATAATTAATAAATCTAATTTTTATTGTTATTTATTATATTTTTAAATATTTTTAAATATTCATTTTAATTATTTATTAGTGTATTTATTAAGAAATATTTATTACAAAATAGATTATGAGTGGGAAAAATATAATTTAAATAATATATTATTTATCTAATAAAATATACGCTTATAAAAGAAGTATAAATTTAAAAATTAAAAATTATTATCAAGTAATATAAGTAACTTTAATTTTGAATCAATTTAGGTTATGTAAATATTTTTTAATTAATATCTATCTAAATATTAATAGTTTATAAATTTAATTTTTGATCATTATTATAATATCTATGAATAAAATTATTTATATTAAATTTATATGATATATAATTATTAATATTATTATAACAAGTTATTGTATTAAAATTTCAAATAATTTTAAATATTATTATATTTACAAATGTTATAACCTATGAAAATGATAAAAAATTATAGAAATTTTTTTTGTTATTTTATTTTTTTAAATAAAACTTATAAACCACTAAAAGCCTAAAAACATAAATCGGTAAACTGCTAATGACAAAACCTCTAAATACTTAAATCATTAAACTGGTATACATTAATAATAAATTATAAATCTCATTTATATTTTTATTCATTATAATTTTAAATTTTTATTTTAATTATTTATCAATTTATTTTATAGATATATTAATTATAAAATAACTTATTAGTGAGACAGATCTAATTTAAATTAAACCGGTATCCCTAGATAATAAATAATAAATCTCATTTTTTTTCATTATAATTTTAAATATTCATTTTAATTATTTATTTGTTTATTTATATATAAATATTAATTACAAAATAAATTGAGTTAGACAAATATAATGTATATAAATTATTTTTCATCAAAAAATTATTGATATACTTTTTAAAAGAAAAAAAAATTTCAAAACAAAAAATTATTATATAGTAATATATTTTTCTTTGCTTCTGAATCATTTTAGTTTTTGTAATTATATTTTAATTAATATCTATCTTATTAATAATAGATTATTAATTAATTATTTTTATCTTTATTATAATATTTATCAATAAAAATATTTATATTGAATTTATATATAGTAACCATTAAAAAGATATATAATACATAATAAATAATAAATCTAATTTTTATTTCTATTTATTATAATTTTAAATATTAATTTTGATTCTAAAATTAGTTTATTTTTATAGAAATATTTATAATAAAATAAATTATGAGTGCGACAAAAATAATTTTAATAATATATTTTTAATGAAAAAATATATATACGCACATAAAAGAACTAAAAATTTAAAAATTTAAAATTATTATGCAGTAATATATTTTACTTTAATTTTGAATCAATTTTGGTTTTGTAATTATATTTTAATTAATTTTTATCTTTTTATTAATAATTTTTAATTTAATTTTTGATGATTATTATAATATCTATCAATAAAATTGTTTATATTGAATTGATATAATATATAAGTATTAATATTATTATAAATAAAATATTATATTTACTTTTAAAAAAATTTTAAATATTATTATATTTTCAATGGTTATAACCTATGAAAATCAGAAAAAATTATAAAATTTTTTTTATTATTTTATTGTTTAAATAAAACCTATAGACCACTAAATGCCTAAAAACATAAATCGCTAAATTTTCAAATGACAAAACATCAAAATACTTAAACCATTAAACTGATATACATTAATAATAAATCATTAATCTCATTTTAATTTTTATTTAGTATAATTTTAAATTTTTATTTTAATTATTTATCAATTTATTTTTATAGAAATATTAATTACAAAATAAATTATTAGAGAGAAAGATATATTTAAAATTAAACTGATATACCCTAAATAATAATTAATAAATCTTATTTTTTCTCATTATAATTTTAAATATTCATTTTAATTAATTATTTGCTTATTTTTATATAAATATTAATTACAATATAAATTGAGTTAGACAAATATAATTTATATAAATTATTATTAATCAAAAAATATAGATAAAATTTTTAAAATAAAAAAAATTTCAAAACAAAAAATTATAATATTGTAATATATTTTGCTTTGCTTTTGAATTATTTTAGGTTTTGTAATTATATTTTAATTGATATCTATCTTATTAATAATAGATTATTTATTTATTTTTTGATCATTATTAGAATATTTATCAATAAAATAGGTTATATTGAATTTATATGATATATAAATATAATGATTATTTTAACTAAATATTATATTCACTTTTCAAAAAAATTTAAAAATTATTATATTTTCAAAGGTTATAACCTTAAAAAATGACAAAAAATAAAAAAAATATATTTTTTATTATTTCATTTTTTTAAATAAAACCTAAAGATCATTAAATTCTTACTTACTTAAATCAGTAAGCTCATAGACCCCGAAAACCCTAAATACATAAACCTTTTAACAACTATATACTACTTAATAAAAAATAAATCTCATTTTTATTTCTATTTATTATAATTTTAAATATTCATTTTAATTATTTATAGTTTAATTTTTTAGAAAAATTAATTACAAAATAAATTTACAGTGAGATAAATATTATTAAAATAATTTATTTTTTAAAAAAATTATAAGCTTATAAAAAAGAAGAAAATTTTTAAAAATTAAATATTATTGTTTAGTAATATATTTTGATTTTATTTTGAATCATTTTGTGTTATTTAAATATATTTTAATTAATATTTATATTATTAACAATAGTTTATTAATTTAATTTTTGATCATTATTATAATATCTATCATTAATTTTATTTATATTGAATTTATATGATATATAATTAGTAGGATTAAAATAATTATACATGGTATTCACATTTCAACAAATTTTAAAAATTATTTTATTTTCAAAGGTTATAACTTTTGAAAATCAGAAAAAATCAAAAATAGAAATTTAATTATTATATAAATAAAACCTATAAACAACTAAATGCCTAAAAACACAAATTGCTAATATATATAACCTAAATAGTTAAACCATTTAACCTATATAACCTAAATAATAAATAATAAATTTCATTTTTATTTGTATTCATTATAATTTTAAATATTCATTTTAATTATTTTTTAGTTTATTTTTATAGAAATATTAATTACAAAATAAATAATGAGTGAGACATATAATTTAAATATATTATTTATTATTAAAAAAAATATAAGCTTATAAAAATAAAAAAAAATTTAAAAATTTAAAATTTTATTTAATAATATAATTTACTTTGATTTTGAATTTTTTTGGGTTCTGCAAATATATTTTATTTAATATCTATCTTATTAATAATAGTTTATTAATTTATTTCTTGATCATCAAAATAATATTTATTAATATAATTTTTTATATTGAATTTACATCAAATATATTTCTTAAGATTATTATAACTAAGTATTGTATTCATATTTTAGAAATAGTAAAAAATAATTATATTTTCAAAGGTCATAACCTTTGAAAATCACGAAAATTGATAAAAATAAATTTTTTGTTATTTTATTCATTAAATAAAACCTATAAACACCTAAATGTGTAAACATATAAATCAATAAACTCATTAACCCAAAACCTCAATAAACTTAAACCATTAAATTGGTATACCCTAAATAATAAATAATAAATCTCATTTGTATTAGTATTCATTATATTTTTATATATACATTTTAATTATTTATTAGTATTTTTATAGAAATATAAATTTAAAAATAAATTAATAGTGAGAACAAATAACCGAAAAAAATTATTAGTTATTTTTATTAGTTAATTATTTATTAGTTTAATTTAAAAAATTATTATATTAGTATTCATTATATTTTTATATATACATTTTAATTATATATTAGTTTATTTTTATAGAAATATAATTTAAATAATTTATTTTTCATCAAAAAATATATAAGCTTATAAATGTATTTTAAACAATATTTATCTTATTAATAATTGTTTATTAATCTTTTGTATGATCATTATTATAATATATATCAATATATTTGTTTATATTTAATTTATATGATATATAATTATTAAGATTATCATAACTAAATATAGTATTCACATTTAAAAAAAATTTAAAAATCGTTATAGTTTCAAAGTTTATATCCTTCAAAAATGAGAACAAATAACAGAAAGTTTTTTTTGTTTTTTTATTTTTTAAATAAAACTTATAAACTACTAAATGCCTAAACACTTAAATCACTAAATTCTTAAATCCCAAAACTCCAATTTATATAATCTTTTAAACCTGTATATTTTATCTTATTAATAATAGTTTTATTTAATATCTATCTTCTTAATATATTTTACTTTGATTTTGAATTATTTTAGGTTTTGCAAATAAATTTTATTTAATATCTATCTTTTTAATAATAGTTTAATAATTTATTTTATTATCGTCATCATAATATCTATAAAAAAATTATTTATATTGAATTTACATAATATATAATTATTTAGATTATTATAACAAAATAATATTTTCACATTTTTATAAAATTTTAAAAATTATTAAGTTTTCAAAGGTTATAACCTTTGAAAATAAGAAAAAATAAAAAATTAAATTTTTTGTTGCTAGATTTTTTAAATAAAATCTATAAACCACAAAATACCTAAATTTTTAATGACTAAACTCCTAAACCCCGAAGCCCATACATATATAAGCCTTTAAATTAGTATACTATAAATAATAAATAATAAATCTCATTTTTATTAGTATTGATTATATTTTTAGATATTCGTTTTAATTATTTATCAGTTTATTTTTATTGAAATATTAATTACAAAATAAATTATTAGTGAGACGGATATAATATAAATAATTTATTTTTCATCAAAAAAATTTAAGATTATAAAAAGACGAAAATTTTTAAAACAAAATATTATTATTTAGTTATTTATTTTAATTTAATTTTGAATAATTTTAGATTTTGCAATTATATTTTAATTTATATCATTCTAATTAATAATAGTTTATTAATTTATTTATTGATCAATATTATAATATCTATTAATAAAATTATTTATATTGATTAAACATTATATATAATTATCAAGTTTATTATAACTAAATATTATATTCACATTTAAAAAAAAATTAAAAATTAATATATTTTCAAAGGTTATAACCATCAAAAATTATATAAAATCACTTTAAGGCATAAACACTTAAATGACTAAACCCTAAAACACCTAAATATTTAAACGATTAAACCTGTATATCCTGAATAATAAATAATAATTCTCAATTTTAATTGTATTCATTATAATTTTAAATATTTATTTTAATTATTTATTAGTTTATTTTTATAAAATTATAAATTACAAAAAAAATTTATGAGGAAGACAAAAATAATTTGAATATTTTATTTTTAATAACAAAAATTTAAACATATAAACAAAGAAAAATATTAAAAAAAATTATTATTGAGTAATATAAACTTTGATTTTGAATAAATTTATATTTTGCAAATATATTTTAAATAATATCTATCTTATTAATAATAGTTTATTAATTTATTTATTGATCATTATTATAATATCTTGCAATGTGATTACTTATATTGAATTTAAATGACTTATATTTATTAAGATTATTATAACTAAATATTATCTTTACATTTGAAAAAAATTTGGAAATTTTTATATTTTCAAAGGTTATAACCTTCAAAAATTAGAAAAAAAATAGAAATAAATTTTTTGTTATATCATTGTTTAAATAAAACTTATAGATCACTAAATTCTTAAACACTTTAAGATCTAAACTCCTAAACACAAAAGCCCCTAAATACTTAAAAATTTAAACTCGTAAACCTTAAATATTATTTAAATAATTTATTTTTCATCAAAAAAAAATATAAGCTTATAAAAAGAAAAAAAAACTGAAAAACAAAAATTATTATTTGGTAATAAATTTTACTTTGATTTTGAATAATTTTAGGTTTTGCAATTATCTTTTAATTTATATCTATCATATTAATAATAGCATATTAATTTATTTTTTGATAATTGATATCATATCTATCAATAAAATTGTTTATATTTAGTTTATATTATAAATAATTATAATGATTCTTATTACTAAATAATGTATTCACATTTTTAAAAAATTTAAAATTATTATATTTTCAAATGTTATAACCTTTGAAAATGTGAGAAAATATCTAAAATAATTTTTTTGTTATCTTATTTTTAAAATAAATCCTATAAACTACTAAATGCATAAACACTTATGTCAATATCTCTGAAATCTCAAAAACCATAAATAGATAATCATTTTAAACTAGTATACTCTAAATAATAAATAAAAAATTTCAATATTATTTTTTTTATTATAATTTAAAATATTCATTTTAATTATTTATTCGTTTATTTTTATTAAATATTAATTACAATATAAATTATGAGTTAGACAAATATACTTTATATAAATTATTTTTCATCAAAAAATATAGATAAACTTATAAAAAGAAGAAAAAATTTCAAAACAAATTTTATTATATAGTAATATATTTTGCTTTCCTTCTGAATCATTTTAGGTTTTGTAATTATATTTTAATTGATATCTATCTTATTAATAATAGATTATTAATTTAATTTTTCATCATTATTAGAATATTTATCAATAAAATTATTTATATTGAATTTATATGAAATATAAATATAATGATTATTATAAGTAAATATTGAATTCACTTTTGAAAAAAATTTAAAAATTATTATATTTTCTAAGGTTATAACCTTCGAAAATATAAAAAAATAAATTTTTTGATTTTTTAAAAATAACACCTATAAACCACTAAATGCATTCACAGTTAAATTAGTAAACTCCTAAACCCCGTAATGCCAAAATACATAAACCATTAAATAGTTATATACTACTTAATAATTAATAAATCTAATTTTTAATTCTATTTATTATAATTAAAAATTTTAATTTTAATTATTTATTAGTTTATTTTTATAGAAATATCTATTACAAAATAAATTATGAGTGCGACAAATATAATTTAAAAAATATATATGCTTATAAAAGAAGTAAAAATTTAAAAATTAAAAATTGTTATCTTGAATTATATTTTAATATAATTTTGAATCAATTTGGGTTTTATAATTATTTTTTAATTAATATGTATCTTAATATCAATAGTTTATAAATTTAATTTTGATGATTATTATAATATATATCAATAAAATTGTTTATATTGAATTTATATGATATATAATTATTAATATTATTATAACTAAGTATTGTATTCACATTTCAAAAAATTTTAAATATTATTATATTTTCAAAGGTTATAACCTATGAAAATGAGAAATAATTATGGAAATTTTTTTTGATATTTAATTTTCTTAAATAAAATATATAACCCACTAAAAGCTTAAAAACATAAATCGCTAAAATCATAAATAAAAATATTTCTAAATACTTAATCCATTTAAACTAGTATACACTAATAATAAATCATAAATCTCATTTTAAATTTTATTCAGTATAAATTTAAATTTTTATTTTATATATTTATCAGTTTATTTTTAGAGAAATATTAATTACAAAATAAATTATTAGTGAGACGGATCTAATCTAAATTAGACTGGTATACCCAAAATAATAAAGAATAAATCTGAATATTATTTTTTTCATTATAATTTTAAATATTCATTTTAATTATTTATTTGAGTATATATGGGCTTCGTGGTTTAGGAGTTTAAAGATTTATGTGTTTAGTTATTTAATGGTTTATAAGTTTAATTATATAATTCTATAAAAATAAACTAATAAATAATTAAAAAGAATATCAAAAATTATAATGAATACAAATAAAATAGAGATTTATTATTTATTATTCAGGATATACTAGTTGAATGGTTTAAGCATTTAGGTGTTTTGGAGTTTAGTGATTTAAGTGTTTATGCCTTTAGTGATTTATAGTTTTTATTTAAAGAATGGAAAAATAAAAAAAGTAATTTTTTGATTTTTTTTAATTTTTGAAATTTATATCCTTTGAAAATATAATAATTTTAAATTTTTTAAAATGTGAATATAATATTTAGTTATAATAATCTTAATAATTTTATATAATGTAAACTCAATATAAATAATTTTTTTAATAGATATTATAATAATGATCAATAAAAACTTAATAAACTATTATTAATAAGAATGATAAAAATAAAAATTTAATTACAAAATCTAAAATGATTCCAAATCAAAATAATATATATTACTAAATAATAAATTTTTGTTTTTAAATTTTGCCACTTTTTATCAGGATATATATTTTTTTTGATAAAAAATAAATTATATATATTAGATCTGTCTCACTAAAAATTTATTTTGTAATTAATATTTATATAAAAATAAACTGATAAATAATTAAAATAAAAATTTAAAATTATACTTAATAAAAATTAAATTGAGATTTATGATTTTTTAGGCATTTATTAGTTTATAGGTTTTATTTAAATAATAAAATAACAAAAAAATTGGTAATTTTTTCTCATTTTAATATGTTATAACCTTTGAAAATATAATAATATTTAAAATTTTTTGAAATGTTAATACAATATTTAGTTATTTTAATATTAATAATTATATATCATATAAATTCAATATTAATAATTTTATTGATAGATATTATAATAATGATCAAAAATTAAATTAATAAACTATTAATAATAAGATAGATATTAATTAAAAAATATTTACAATACCCAAATCGATTCAAGATTAAACTATAATAAATTACTGTATAATAATTTTTAATTTTTAAATTTGTACTTCTTTTATAAGCGTATATATTTTTTTTGATTAAAAATAAATTATTTAAATTATATTTTTCCCGCTCATAATTTATTTGGAAATAAATATTTTATAAAAATAAACTAATAATAATTAAAATCATTATTTAAAATTATAATAAATAAAATTAAAATTAGATTTATTAATTATTAAGTAGTATATAGCGGTTTGATGGGTTATATATTTAGGAGTTTACTAATTTACCTATAAATGCATTTAGTGGTTTATATGTTTTATTTAAAAAATAAAATAACAAAAAATTTATTTTTGTTATTTTTTGATATTTTCAAAGGTTATAACCATTGAAAATACTATAAATTTTAAATTTTTTTCTAAAGTGAATACAATCTTAAGTTATCATAATCATTATATTTATATATCATATAAATTCAATATAAATAATTTTATTGATAAATATTCTAATAATGATCAAAAAATAAATTAATAATATATTATTAATAAGTTAGATATCAATTAAAATGTAATTACAAAACCTAAAATAATTCAGAAGCAAAGCAAAAAATATTACTATATAATAATTTTTTGTTTTAAATTTTTTTTTCTTTTAAAAAGTTTATGTATATTTTTTTGATAAAAAATAATTTATATAAATTATATTTATCTAACTCTTAATTTATTCGATAATTAATATATTTATACAAATAAACAAATAAATATTTAAAATGAATATTTAAAATTATAATGAAAAAAATGAGATTTTTTATTTATTATTTAGGGATACCTGTTTAATTTAAATTAGATATTTCTCACTAATGATTTATTTTGTAATTAATATTTCTATAAAAATAAACTGATAAATATTTAAAATAAAAATTTAAAATTATACTGAATAAAATTTAAAATGAGATTTATGATTTATTATTACTATAAACCAGTGTTGGGTAATAGTGCTTCAACGGGTAGTGAGATTAAGAAACAAAAAACAACAGAAACACAAAAACAAGCAATATATATATCCCAATCCAACAGCATACACGACAGAATCAAAAATGAGAATTCAACACAGGAAATAACGTGGTTCGCTAGTCGCTCAGTACGACTAGCTACCTCCACCAAAAAATGCTTATGCATTACAGATTAAAACCAAAATAGAATGTCTTATAGTATGTAGCACGGAGCAGTCGTGAAATCGCACAGAGAGAAGAAGGAGAGGGATGATGAACAGTTCAAACCGGGTAAAAACAGCCACACGAAAATTAAAATTACAAATCATTTTATATGAAAAATAAACATCAGTTCATTTAACCGAAGCGGGTCGGATCATGGAACGGGCCATGCTCTACTCCAAAAATTTCGGTCTTTTAATATTTCCTTTCCTGCACTTATATGAAAATATTAAAACAGAAAAGACATTTGGTTATACAAACAGATTATTAAGTAAAAACAAATTACATATACAACAAACACCACCTTAATTTGTTTTGCATACAGATAGAGAGACACTCTCTATAAATAGTTAGTCCAAAAAGACTACATCTGATTTGATATGTTCAGTAAGTCAAGACAGTGTCTTAACTTATTCAGAGTAATAGGTTTGGTAAACATGTCAGCTGGATTATCAGAAGTTGCAATCTTCTTTACTTGTACCCTCTTCTCAGATTGAAGGAAATGATATTGCATCATTGTGCTTTGTCCTCTCATGATGCACTTGGTCTTTTGCTAAACAAATAGCACTGAGGTTGTCACAGAAGACTGTTGCAACCTCTTCATAAAGACCAAGGTCCTTGAGAAAACCTTTCAGTCAGAGCCATATACTCTACTTTAGTAGAAGATAAAGTAACAGAAGATTACAGTGTGGCTTTCTAGCTAACTACAGAACCACATACAGTGAAGACATAACCAGTCATAGACCGTCTACTGTCAACATCTCCTGCATAGTCAGAATCAGAATATTTTGCGAGCAAGAGTTCAGATTCATTACCAATTATCAGACCAACATCAGAAGTCCCCTTGAGGTACCTAAGTATCCTCTTAGCAGCTTTCTAGTGCTCTTGATCAGGGTTTATCATAAACCTACTCACTGCACTTACTGCATGAGCAATATCATGTCGGGTGCATACCATAAGATACATGAGGCTCCCGACAGCACTAGAATAAGGAACCTTAGACATTTGTTCCTTGTCAGATTCAGATTGATGACAACATTCTAATGTCAGATGGAGGTTAGAAGCAAATGGTGTGGACAGAGGCTTACAAGAAGCCATTCCAAATCTAGATAGAAGTTTCTAAATATATTGTTTCTGTGAAAGAAACAATTTTCTTTTAATTCTATCTCTGAATATTTCCATACCTAAAATTTCCTTTCCTCCTCCAAGATCTTTCATATCGAATTCAGAACTGAGGAGATCTTTCAGTTCCTGAATATCAGATTTATTTTTGGCAGCAATAAGCATATCATCTACATACAATAGAAAGTAGATATATGACTCATCCTTGTGCCTTTTGAAATAAACACAGTAGTCATGGTCACACATACTGTATTCATAACTAGTCATGAAACAGTCAAATCTCTTGTACCACTAACGGGAAGACTGCTTAAGTCCATAAAGAGACTTCAGAAGCTTGCACGCACGGGTTTCCTTTCCTGATACCTCAAAACCCCAATGCTGGCTCATGAAGATCTATTCATCGAGATCTCCATGAAGAAAAGCAGTTTTGACATCTAGTTGCTCAAGTTCAAGATTCTGATGTGCTACTAATGTTAGAAGCACTCTTATTGAGGTATGTCTAACTACAGGAGAGAATATCTCATTGTAGTCAATACCATCTTTCTGACTGAACCCTCTTGCAACTAGATGTGCCTTAAACTTTAAACCACAGCAATTGAGGCATATTCTTTCTTCTTGAAAATCCATTTGCAAGACACTATATTTCTTCCCTTTGGTTTAGGTACAATTATCCAGGTACCATTCTTATGAAGAGATTCAATTTCTTCATTCATGGAAACCAACCATGACTTAGACTCAGGACAATTAATAGCATTCCTGAAGGAGGATGTTTCAGCAATGTCAATTTCTTCGGCAACTTGTAGGGCAAATCCTACAAACTCATCAAAGCCAAATCTCAGAGGAGGACATACGTTCACCCTCCTTTGTCTATTCCTTGCAATATAGTAGGGAATAAACTCTTCAGGTGCAGTTTCATGATCAGATTCAATAACAGATTTAGCATCATTTTCATGATTAGCTATTATTTGTCTAGAAACAACAGGCATCCTTCCTGGAGATACAGATTCAGATTTTAGCTCCACCTTAAGTTCAGCTTGAGGAACATCAGGTAACTGAATAGGATTAGGTATTTGTTTCAGAATGAAACTTCCGTTGATGGTAACACTCCTAGAGAGTATAACTCTCTTTTCAAATGGTGACCAGATATGGAATCCTTTTACTCCATCACCATAACCAACAAATATTCTCTCGCGTGCTCGAGGTTCAAGCTTACCATCATTTACATGATAGTAGGTAATAGACCCGAACACCTTCAAATTGGAATAATCTGCAGGCTTACCAGTCCACACTTCAAATGGAATTTTAAAGTTAATTCCACTATGTGGCGATCTGTTTATTAGATGGCATGCTGTATTAACAGCTTCAGCCCAAAACTCTTTGCCTAAGCCTGATTGAGAGAGCATACATCTAGTTCTCTCCAGAAGAGTTTGGTTTATTTTTTCAGCAATGCCATTCTATTGAGGAGTGTCCCTAACAGTTTTGTGTCTCGCAATACCTTTGTCCTTACAGAATTCCTCAAATTCAGACGAACAGAATTCTAGACCATTATCTATTTGTAACAGTTTAACCTTCTTTTGTGTTTGATTTTCTACTAAGCTAACCCACTGCTTAAACTTTATAAAAGTCTCAGATTTATGTTTCATCATGAATACCCATGACATCCTGGAGTAATCATCAACTAAACATAAATAAAATCGGGTACCCCCAAGAGATGTGACTCTAGAAGGGCCCCAACAGTCAGCATTGATATAATCCAAAATATTGTTTTAGTTGTGTATGGCTTTACCGAACTTAGTTCTATGTTTCTTACCAAAAACACAATGATCATAGAAATTTAATTTACTAACTCTATGACCAACAAGAAGATTAAGATCAGAGAGAATTTTCATACCTTTCTTTCCCATATGTGCGAGCCGCATATGCCATAGTCTGGTAAGTTCAGCTTTGTCTTCAGATGCTGGCTCTCCGAATGTGACAGCAATTGCCCCTGTCACTGTGGAACCTATCAGTGTGTATAGCGTTCCAGTCTTCTGCCCCTTCAGTACAACACCATCTCCTCGGTGAACATTCAGTGTTTCCTCTCTACCACAGAATGAATATCCCTGATCATCCAGAACACCAAGGGAAATGAGATTCATTGTCATCTCAGGGACATATCTCACATTTGAAAGTGAGACAATTCGGCCATCCCAAGTTTTCAGTATGACTGTGCCGATTCAAACCCCCTTACATAGTTGGCGGTTCCCCACCACAGCATGGCCAGCTTCCTTCTTGTCATATTTGCTGAACCACTCCAAGTGAGTGCTTATATGGAAGGAAGCACCAGTATCCAGGATCCATGAATCTGATCTTGCGATCATTGTGGAGATTACCAACACAAGGTCTTCTCCATCATCAAGATCATCAAAAGTCACAGTAGCAGCAGGTGGGGGGTTAGGTTGACCTTGCTGTTCCAGCCTTGCTCTCTTCTTTGGGCACTCAGTTTTCCAATGCCCTTTTTGTTTACAGTAGTGAAAAATATCACCCACCTTTGACCTCTTCTGAATCTTATTTCCCTTCTTCTTGAATGGAACAGGTTGTGGCCTCTTGTTTGTCACCACCAATCCAGCAGGATGTTGTTCAAGTCTTTCAACCGCTGCCTTATGCCTCATCTCTCTGGAGTGTAGGGCAGCCCGAACATCCTCTAGTGTAATATCCTCTTTTCCCATAATGAGAGATTCAACAAAATTTTAATGGGAAGGAGGAAGAGAAACAAAGAGTAGAAGTGCAGCATCCTCATCATCCACCTTAGCATCCACACGTTTAAGGTCCATTAGAATTCTGTTAAAGTCATCCAGATGATTCTTCAAAGAGGTTCCCTCTTGCATCCTCAGTGTGAACAACCTTCTCTTCAACAGAAGCTTGTTCGTCAATGATTTAGTCATATATAGAGACTCAAGCTTGAGCCACAGTCCTACAGCATATTCCTCATCTGCTACCTCAGCAATGACTTCATCCGACAAACTCAACAGAATGGTGGAGTGTGCTTTCTCTTCACGTCTCCAAGCCTCAGCCTCGGTTATTCCAAGAGCAGCAATAGTGTGTGGCCCGAAGCCTTGAACCAGAGGACTCCAAATATCAAAGGTTTTCAAATGTGCTCGCATTTTAATCTGCCACATACTAAACAGTTTTCTGCCATTGAATTTCTCAATCGTGGTGTTTAGGGTTCCATCCATTTCAACAGAATATTGCTTGTGCAGAAAAATCTCAAACCCAAAATGCACAATTGCTCGAAAAATCTCAAACCAAGCTCTGATACCAATTGTTGGGTAATTGCGCTTCCACGGATAGTGAGATTAAGAAACAAAAAACAACACAAACACAGAAACAAGCAATATATATATCACAATCCAATAACATCCACGACAGAACAAAAACCAGAATTCAACACATGAAATAACTTGGTTCGCTAGTCGCTTAGTACGACTAGCTACCTCCACCAGAAAATGCTTATGCGTTACAGATTAAAACCAAAATAGAAGATCTTACAGTATGTAGCACGGAGCAATCACAAAATCACGCAAAGAGAAGAAGGAGAGGGATGATGAACAGTTCAAACTGGGTAAAAACAGCCACACGAAAATTAAAATTACAAATCATTTTATATGAAAAATAAACATCCGGTTCATTTAACTGAAGTGGGTCGAATCATGGAACGGGCCAGGCTCTGCTCCAAAAATTTTCGTCTTTTAATATTTCCTTTCCTGCACTTATATGAAAATATTAAAATAGAAAAGACATATGGTTATACAAACAGATTATTAAGTAAAAACAAATTACATATACAACAACTAGTTTAATGGCTTAAGTATTTAGAGGCTTTTTCATTTAGGATTTTAGAGATTTATGTTTTTTGGCTTTTAGTGGTTTATACATTTATTTAAAAAAATAAAATATCAAAAAAAATTTATATATTTTTTTCTCATTTTCATAGGTTATAACCTTTAAAAATATAATAATATTTAAAATTATTTGAAATGTGAATACAATACTTAGTTATAATAATATTAATAATTATATATTATATAAATTCAATATAAACAATTTTATTGATATATATTATAATAATGATCAAAATTAAATTTATAAACTATTGATATTAAGATAGATATTAATTAAAAAATAATTACAAAACTAAAATTGATTCAAAATTATAGTAAAATATATTTCTAGATAATAATTTTTAATTTTTAAATTTTTACTTCTTTAATAAGCATATATATTTTTTAAATTATATTTGTCGCACTCATTATTTATTTTTTAATAAATATTTCTATAAAAATAAACTAATAAATAATTAAAATGAATATTTAAAATTATAATAAATAGAATTAAAAATTAGATTTATTAATTATTAAGGAGTATATAGCGGTTTAATGGTTTATGTATTTTGGCATTACGGGGTTTAATAGTTTACTAATTTAACTGTGCATGCATTTAGTGGTTTATAGGTATTATTTAAAAAAAATATCAAAAAATTTATTTTTTTTATTTTTTGATATTTTCAAAGGTTATATACTTTGAAAATATAATAATTTTTAAATTTTTTTTAAATGTTAATACAATATTTAGTTATAATAATCATTATATTTATATATCATATAAATTCAATATAAATATTTGTATTGATAAATATTCTAATAATGATCAAAGAATAAATAAATAATCTATTATTAATAAGATAGATATTAATTTAAAGATAATTACAAAACTTAAAATGATTCAGAAACAAAGCAAACTATATTACTATATAATAATTTTTTGTTTTGAATTTTATTTCTTTTAAAAAGTTTATCTATGTTTTTTTGATAAAAAATAATTATATTAATTATATTTGTCTAACTCAATTTATTATGTAATTAATAATTATATAAAAATAAATGAATAAATAATTAAAATGAATATTTTAAATTATAATGAAAAAAATAATATTGAGATCTATTATTTCTTATTTAAGGTATACCGGTTTAAAATGATTATCTATTTAAGGTTTTCGAGATTTAGGAGTTATTGACTTAAGTATTTAGGCATTTAGTGGTTTATAGGATTTATTTAAACAATGAAATAAAAAAAATTATTTTTGTTATTTTTTCACATTTTCAAATGTTATAACATTTGAAAATATAATAATTATAAAATTTTTTTAAAATGTGAATAAAATATTTAGTAATAATAATCATTATAATTATATATAATTTAAACTAATTATAAATAATTTTATTGATAGATATGATATCAATTATCAAAAAATAAATTATTAAACTATTATTAATATGATAGATATAAATTAAAATATAATTACAAAACCTAAAATGATTCAAAATCAAGATTATAAAATTATTTTTTTTTATTAAAATTAAATGATCCGACCTGCTCCGGTTAAATGAACCAAGAGAAATTTTAATATAAAATGTTTTGTTATTTTATTTTCAGGTGGCTATTTTTGGACCCGTGGAAGTGTTCATCGTCTTTCTCTCTTCTCTCTATGTGATTGATTAGGACTATTCTGTGTGCTGCATACTGTAAGACATTTCTATTGCTTTAATCTGTAAAGCAAAAGCATTTTTTGGTGGATTTAGCTAGTAGTACTGAGTGACTAGCTAACAACATTATTTTCGGTGTTTATTTCTTGTTTTTTGATTCTATCATGGATGGTTGCTGAATTGGGATATATAAATTGCTTGTTTCCTGTTGTTTATGTGTTTCTGTATCTCATCTCACTACCGTGGAAGTACAATTGCAAAATAATTATATATGGTATACCGGTTTAATGGATCAATTATTTAGGCATTTTTTTCGTTTAGGAATTTAGCAATTTATGTTTTTAGGCATTTAGTGGTAGATAGGTTTTATTTATATAATAAAAATAAATTTTTTTTTGATTTTCAAAGGTTATAACCTTTGAAAATAAAATAATTTTTAAAATCTTTTGAAATGTGAATCACATGTATAATTATATTAATCTTATTAACTATATATCATATAAATTCAATATAAATAATTTTAATGATAGATATTATAATAATGATCAAAAATTAAATTAATAAACTATTATTAATAATATAAATATTAATGAAAATATAATTACATAACACAAAATGATTCAAAATCAAATAAAAATATATTACTAAATAATAATATTTAATTTTTAAATTTTTCCATCTTTTTATAAGCTTATATTTTTTATGATTAAAAATAAATTATATAAATAATATCTGTCTCATTTGAAATTTATTTTGTAATTAATTTTTCTTAAAAATTAAATTATAAATAATTAAAATGAATATTTAAAATTATAATAAATAGAAAAAAAATGAGATTTATTATTTATTAAGTAGTATACAATTGTTATAAGGTTTATGTATTTAGGGGTTTCGGGTTTTATAAGTTACTGATTTAAGTAAGTAAACAATTAGTGGTCTATATGTTTTATTTAAAAAAGTAATAACAAAAAAATTATTTTTTGTATTCTTTCTCATTTTTTAAGATTATAACCTTTGAAAATATAATAATTTTTAAATTTTTTTCAAAAGTGAATTCAATATTTATATATAATAATCATAATAATTATATATCATATAAATTCAATATAAAAATTTTATTGATATATATTCTAATAATTTTCAAAAAATAAATTAAAAATCTATTATGAATAAGATTGATATTACTTAAAAGATAATATCAAAACCTAAAATGATTCAAAAGCATAACAAAATATATCAATAAAAAATAATTATTTGTTTTTAAATTTTCATGTTTGTTATAAGCTTAACTATTTTTTGATGAAAAATAATTTTTATAAATTATATTTTTAACTCATAATTTATTTTATAATTAATATATATATATAAATAAAAAACTAAACAATCAAAATGAATTTTTTAAATTATAACGTAAACAAATAAATATGAGATTTATTAATTATTAATTAGGGTATACCAGTTTAAAGGAGTATCTATATAGTTGTATCGGGATTTTGTAGTTTAGTGATTTAAATGGTTTGGCATTTAGTGGTGTATAGGTTTTATTTAAATAATAGAATAACAAAGAAAAAATATTTTTGTTTATTTTTTCACATTTTCTAAGGTTATAATCTTTGAAAATATGATAATTTTAAAATTTTTTTAAAAGTGAATATAATATTTAGTTATAATAATTAGTAAATATATATATCATATAAATTCAATATAAATATTTTTATTGATAAATATTATAATAAAGATAAAAAAAATAAATTAATAATCTATTATTAATAATTTAGATATCAATTAAAATATAATTACAAAATATAAAATGATTTAGCAACAAAGCAAAATATATTACTATATAATAATTTTTTGTTTTTAGTTTTTTTTATTATTTTAATTAGTTTATCTATATTTTTTTGATGAAAAATAATTTATATAAATTATATTTGTATAATTTAGACTTTATTTTGTAATTAATATTTATATAAAAATAAACAAATAAATAATTAAAATGAATATATAAAATTATAATGAAAAAAAATGTGATTTATTATTTATTATTTATTATTTATGGCTACCGGTTTAATTTAAATTAGATCCGTCTAACTAATAATTTATTTTGTAATTAATATTTCTATAAAAATAAACTGATAAATAATTAAAATAAAAATTTAAAATTATATTGAATAAAAATTAAAATGAGATTTAAGATTTATTATTAATGTATACAAGTTTAATAATTTACGTATTTAGAGCTTTTGTCGTTAGGAGTTTAGCGATTTATGTTTTTAGGCTTTTAGTGATTTATAGGTTTTATATAAAAAAATAAAATAGCAAAAAAACTTTCTATAATTTGTTATCATTTTCATAGTTTAAAACCTTTGAAAATATAATAATATTTATAATTTTTTGAAATGTGAATACAATATTTAGTTTTAATAATATTAATAATTATATATTATATAAATTCAATATAATTTTATTATTGATAGACAATATAATAATGATCAAAAATTAAATTAATAAATTATTAATAAAAATAAAGATATTAATTAAAAAATATTTATAGTACCCAAATTGATTAAAAATTAAAGTAAAATATATTACTCAATAATAATTTTAAATTTTTGTATATCTACTTGTTTTTAAGCATATATTTTTTTTATTAAAATTAAATTAATTAAATTATATTTGTCACACTCATACTTTATTTTGTAATAAATATTTATCTAAAAATAAACTAATAAATAATTAAAATGAATATTCAAAATTATAAAAAATAGAAATAAAAATAAGATTTATTAATTATTAAGTAGTATATAGCAATTTAATGGGTTATGTATTTAGGCATTACGAGGTCTAGGAGTTTACTGATTTAACTGTGTATGCATTTAGTGGTTTATAGGTTTTATTTAAGAAAAAAAATAAAAAAAAATTATTTTTATTATTTTTTGATATTTTCAAAGGTTATTACCTTTGAAAATATAATAATTTTTAAATTTCTTTTCAAAAGTGAATACAATATATATTTATAATAATCATAAAAATTATATATCATATAAATTCAATATAAATAATTTTATTGATAGATATTCTAATAATTATCAAAAAATAAATTAAAAATCTATTATGAATAAGATTGATATTACTTAAAATATAATATCAACACCTAAAATGATTCAAAAGCAAAGCAAAATATATTATTAAATGATAATTATTTGATTTTAAATTTTTATTCTTTTTATAAGCTTATCTATTTTTTGATGAAAAATAATTTTTATAAATTATATTTTTAACTCATAATTTATTTTATAATATATATATATATATATATATATATATAAAATTAAAATGAATTTTTTAAATTATAATGAAAACAAATAAAAATGAGATTTATTAATTATTATTTAGAATATACCAGTTTAAAGGATTATATATATAGGGGTATTGGAATTTTGTAGTCTAGTGATTTAAATGTTTAGGCATTTAGTGATTTATAGGTTTTATTTAAAATATGAAATAACAAAAAAATATTTATTTTATTTTTTCACATGTTAAAAGGTTGTAACCTTTGAAAATATAAAAATTTTAAAACTTTTTTCAAAATTGAATACAATATTTAGTTATAATAATTATTAAATTTATATATCATATAAATTCAATATACACATTTTTATTGATAAATATTATAATAATGAACAAAAAATAATTAATAATCTATTATTAATAAGTTAGATATCAATTAAAATATAATTACAAAACCTAAAATGATTTAGAAACAAAGCAAAATATATTACTATATAATATTTTTTTGTTTTTAATTTTTTTCTTCTTTTATTAAGTTTATCTATATTTTTTTGTTGAAAAATAATTTATATAAATTTATTTGTATAACTTATAATTTGTTTTGTAATTAATATTTATATAAAAATAAAGAAATAAATAATTAAAATGAATATTTAAAATTATAATGAAAAAAATAAAAATGAGATTTATTAATTATTACTTAGGATATACATGTTTAAAAAATATATCAATTTATGGTTTTCGAGATTTAGAAGTTATTGATTTAAGTATTTAGGCATTTAATGTTTTATAGGTTTTATTCAAACAATGAAATAACAAAAAAATTATTTTTGATATTTTTTCAAAATTTCAAAGTTTATAACATTTGAAAATATAATAATTTTAAAATTTTTTAAAAATATGAATACAATATTTAGTAATAAGAAATATTATAACTATATATAATATAAACTAAATATAAACAATTTTATTGATAGATATTATATCAATTATCAAAAAAAAATTAATAAACTATTATTAATATGATAGATATAAATTAAAATATAAGAAAAAATCCTAAATTGATTCAAAATCAAAGTTAAATTTATTACTAAATAATAATTTTTTTAGTTTTTGCATCATTTTATAAGTTTTTATGTTTTTTTGATGAAAAATATATTATTTAAATTATATTTGTATCACTCATAATTTATTTTGTAATTAATATTTCTATAAATTATTTAAATTATATTTAAAGTTTATGAGTTTAAAGGCTTAAGTATTTAGGGGCTTCGGGGTATAGAAGTTTAGATATTTATGTGTCTAGGCATGTAATGGTTTATAAGTTTTATTTAAACAATGATATAACAAAAAATTTATTTTTGTTATTTTTTATATTTTTTCAAGGTTATAAACATTGAAAATATAACAATTTTTAAATTTTTTTATATGTGAATACAATATTTAGTTATGATAATCTTAATAATTATATATCATTTAAATTCAATATAAACAATTATATTGAAATATATTATATTAATGATAAAAAATAAATTAATAAACCATTATTAATAAGATAGATATTATTTTAAATATATTTGCAAAACGTAAATTTATTCAAAATTAAAGTAAAATATATTACAAAATAATACTTTCTTTGATGTTTTGCTTCTTTTAATAAGTTTTTATTTTTTTTTATTAAAAGTAAATTATTTAAATTATATTTATCTTCCTCATTATTAATTTTTACTTTATAATTTCATAAAAATAAACTAATAAATAATTAAAATGAATATTTAAAATTATAATGAATACAAATAAAATAGAGATTTATTATTTATTATACAGGATATACTAGTTTAATGGTTTAAGTATTTAGGTTTTTTGGGGTTTAGAGATTTAAGTGTTTAGGCCTTTAGTGATTTATAGTTTTTATTTAAAGAATAAAAAAATAAAAAATTTAATTTTTTGATTTTTTAAAATTTTTGAAGGTTATAACCTTTGAAATTATAATAATTTTTAATTTTTTTAAAATGTGAATATAATATTTAGTGAGAATGATCTTAATAATATTATATAATGTAAACTCAATATAAATAATTTTATTAATTGATATTATAATAATGATAAATAAAATATTAACAATCTATTATTAATAAGAATGATATAAAGTAAAATATTATTCCAAAATCTAAAATGATTCAAAATAAAAATAAAATATATAACTAAATAATAATTTTTTGTTTTTTAAATTTTGCCTCATTTTATGAGGATATATATTTTTTTGATGAAAAATAAATTATTTAAATTAGATCTGTCTTGCTAATAAAATATTTTGTAATTAATATTTCTATAAAAATAAACGGATAAATAATTAAAATAAAAATTTAAAATTATACTTAATAAAAATTAAATTGAGATTTATCATTTTTTATTAATGTGCACTTGTTTAATAGTTTAAGTATTTAAAGGTTTTGTCATTTAGGAGTTTAGCAATTTATGTTTTTAGGCATTTATTAGTTTATAGGTTTTATTTAAACAATAAAATAAAAAAAAATTGGTAATTTTTTCTCATTTTCATAGGTTATAACCTTTGAAAATATAATAATATTTAAAATTTTTTGAAATATGAATACAATATTTAGTTATAATAATATTAATAATTATATATGATAAATTCAATATAAACAATTTTATTGATAGATAATATAATAATGATCAAAATTTAAATTAATAATCTATTAATAAAAAGATTTATATTAATTAAAAAATATTTACAAAACCCAAATTGATTCAAAATTAAAGTAAAATATATTACTAGATAATAATTTTTATTAATTAAATTTTACTTCTTTTATAAGCATATATTTTTTTTGATTAAAAATAAATTAATTAAAATATATATGTAGCTCTCATAATTTAATTTGTAATAAATATTTTTATTAAAATAAACTAATAAATAATTAAAATGAATATTTAAAATTATAATAAATAGAAATAAAAATTAGATTTATTAATTATTAAGTAGTATATAGCGGTTTAATGGTTTATCTATTTAGGCATTATGAGGTTTAAGAGTTTACTGATTTAACTGTGATGCATTTAGTGGTTTATATATTTTTTTTAAAAAATAAAACAATAAAAAATTTATTTTTATTATTTTTTGATATTTTCAAAGGTTATAACCTTTGAAAATATAATAATTTTTAATTTTTTTTTAAATGTGAATACAATATTTAGTTATAATAATCATTATATTTCTATATCATATAAATTCAATATAAACAATTTTATTGATAAATATTCTAATAATGATCAAAAAATAAATTAATAATCTATTATTAATAAGATAGATATCAATTAAAATATAGTTACAAATCCTAAAATGATTCAAAAGAAAAATAAAATATATTACTATATAACAATTTTTTGTTTTGAATTTTTTTTTTCTTTTAAAAAGTTTATCAATAATTTTTTGAGAAAAATAATTTATATAAATTATATTTGTCTCACTCAATTTATTTTGTAATTAATATTTATATATAAATAAACAAATAAATAATTAAAATGAATATTTAAAATTTTAATGAAAAAAAAATTAGATTTATTATTTATTATTTATTATTTAGGGATACCGGTTTAATTTAAATTAGACCTATCTCGCTAATAATTTATTTTGTAATTAATATTTCTATAAAATAATTTGATCAATAATTAATATATAAATTTACAATTATACTGAATAAAAATTAAAATGAGATTTATGATTTATTATTAATGTATACTAGTTTAATGATTTATGTATTTAGAGGTTTTGTTGTTAGGAGCTTAGCGATTTATGTTTTTAGGCTTTTAGTGGGTTATATGTTTTATTTAAAAAAATAAAATAACAAAAAAAATTTCTATAATTTTTTATCATTTTCATAGGTTATAAAATTTGAAAATAAAATAATATTTAAAATTTTTTGAAATTTTAATACAATATTTTGTTATAATAATATTAATAATTATATATCATATAAATATAATATAAATAATTTTATTGATAGATATTATAATAATGATCAAAAATTTAATTTATAAACTATTAATATTAAGATAGATATTAATTAAAAAATATTTACAAAACTGAAATTGATTCAAAATTAAAGTAACTTATATTACTTGATAATAATTTTTAATTTTAAAATTTATACTTCTTTTATAAGAGTATATTTTTATTAGATAAAATATATTATTTAAATTATATTAGTCCCACTCATAATTTATTTTGTAATAGATATTTCTAAATAAATACACAATAAATAATTAAAATGAATATTTAAAAATATAATAAATAGCAATAAAAAATAGATTTATTAATTATTAAGTAGTATTTAGCAGTTTAATTGTTTATGTATTTAAGCATTACGGGGTTTATGAGTATACTGATTTAACTTTATATGCATTTAGTAGGGCTGCTCACGAATATCAGAGATTCGCGACCTGACCCGAAGTCTTGTTCTGAAAGAATCAGGACCGAGAAAAATCCGTTGACTTTGACTTTTCCCGTCCCATTCTGTCACGTATTTTTTCATTTGGGACGGTTCTGGATATTAAGCAATATCCATCTTGAGAACCATCTCGTTCTAAAAAACTAATACTATAACTAGGAATATATATATATATAACATGAAGATGCCACCAATTCTGCTACTGCCCATCCAATTCTGATGCTCCTATTGCTGTTCTAACGAGTTCCAGGCTACCTCACGCCATTCCAGCCGTGTTCAGTTAGGTCCAGCCCTTGTCCGTCTCACTTCTGGTTGCCTCCACCGCGTCTCGGATGCCACCAGCCTTTTTGTTGGTATTTTTGATGAGAATTGAATGATTAATTTTTATTATTATGTGTTTCAATCAGTTTTGATGAGTATTGGTTGTGGTGTTGTTGTTGGGCTGAATGAGTGGGCTGAATGTGTTACAGTCAGTTTTGTAAAGCTTGCATGTTTGAAATATTTATATTTATTTATGCTTAACATATCATATTGATTAATGGCAATGCGGATGGCACAATCATGCGATAAACAAAAAATACAATAAATTGAAGATGATCACATCTCAAATGATCAAAGTACTGGTAAATCCAATCATCAACCTTTCACGAACCCTCCTATTGTTACGGCAGCTTCTTCAATTCCAATTTTAAAAGAAAGTCAAGCTACATCTGAACCTCAAGCTCATTAAAAGTATAAGTCTGATGTTTGGGAAACTTATGAGATATTAGTTGATTCAGAGGGAAATGAAACTGTTAGGGAAGCTTGTATACGGTGTAGGAAAGAATATTTCACAAAAAGTGATCAAGGTACTTCGGGTTTATAGAAATACTTGAGAGAGACTTGTAGAAAATTTTAACACAAAAAAGAATTAATAGAAGCTCACAAAGGTAAAGACAAGTCACAATCTTTGTTGAGTTTCACTAAAGGTACTAGTTCAAAGGATAACAAATTAACTTGTTGGTAATTTGATCAACAACTAGTTAGGGAGGCTTTGGTGAAAATGATTAAAAAAGATAAATTGCCTTTTTGTTTTGTTTAGAAGGATGAGTTTAAAAAGTTTTGTGAAGTTAGTGTTCCTCAATTTAAAATTTCATCTAGGCACTCTACACTGAGGGATTATTTTTCTTTGTTTGTGAAGGAAAAGAAAAAATTATTTGATAGCATATCATCTCATTGTCGTAGAGTTTCATTGACTACCGACACTTTGACTAGCATTCAAAATTTGTCTTATATATGTTTGACAGTTCATTTCATTGATTCTCAATGGAATATACGTAAAAGGCTTTTGAACTTTTATGTAATTAAAAGTCATTCTGGAGTTAATATTAGAAATTCTATTGAGTTTTGCATGAATGAATGGGGTTTGAGAAAGTTATGTGCATTACTATTGATAATGCATCAAATAATCATGTTGCAGTTTAACAATTAAAAAAAAGGCTTGTGAAGAAAAGTGTTGTACCTTTGGGAGGTGAGCATTTTCATATGAGATGTTGTGCTCATATCCTAAACTATTTTGTCAGAGATGGCTTTGTAGTAGTTGAGGGTGCTATTCAAAAAATTAGAGGTGTGGTGAAATATGTGAGGAGCAGTCCTAAAAGATTAGATATGTGTAAGTTATGTGTTGAAGAAGCAAAATTGACATATGGATCTTCATTGAAATTAAATTGTCCTACAAGATGGAATCCAACTTATTTGATGCTACAAACTAATATAAAATATTAAAAAGAATTTGATAAGTTGGAGGACAGAGACAAATGGTTGTTGAAGGAGTTTGGTTCAAACGTTCCAACAGAGAGAGACTGAACAAATGCCAAAATTTTGGCTCGTTTCTTGAAAAATTTTTATGAGGCAACTTGTAAATTTTGCGGCTCATAATATTCGACCTCAAGTGTTTATTTTCCTCAGATTATTCGAATTTTGAAAAAAATTGAGCTTTGTGAAAATAGTTGAGATACAATGGTGTCTGAAATGGGTATGAAAATGATGCATAAATTCAGCAAATATTGGGGTTCTCTTCGGTCAACAAATATTACGCTTTTAGTAGCAGTAGTGTTGGATCCAAGATATAAGCTCAAATATCTCAAGGTTAAGTACATTTAGCATTATGGAAAGAAATTGGCTAAAAATTTGGTGAAAAAGGTTATAAATGCATTAAATGAGATGATGGATGATTATAAAGATTTAAATGAAGATGAATCAAAAGAAGATTTCTCTTCTACTGTGTTGAAGAAAAATGAAGATTTCTTTGATGGTAGTGATACTTATGTTGATGATTTTTTTGTTGAATTGGAGAAAGAACAAGAAGTTTCAGCTTTGAATGAGTTTGATAGGTACTTGGAGGACAAACTTGAAAAAAATAGAATTGATTTTGATCTTCTAAACTAGTGGAAGGTAAATGAGGTTAGGTATCCTTCTTTGCCAAATCTAGCAAGAGATGTATTTTTTATCTAAGCATCTACTGTGGCCTACGAATCTAAATTTAGCAGTGAGGGGAGAACTTTAGATTAATTTAGGAGTTCTTTAACACCTATTACAGCTGAAGTTCTCATATGTCTACATGATTGGTTGAGAAGCTCAAACAAACCTATTGAAATTGAAGAATTAGTTCAAGACCTTGATGATAATGAATCAGGTTAGTATACAAATCTTGTAAATTTTAATTTCACTTTTACTTATTTTATTCATTCAATTTAATAAAAATATGGTCCAATTACAATTTTCAGAGGGGTCACAAGATCCAAATATTCTTCCAACTATAGTTGGCCAACTAAATTTGGAATGGGTGTATTAAATTTTATAAGGTAATATTTTGTTTTTTTATTACTCTTTCATCTTAGAAATTTACATCTACATGATTAATATGTTTTCATCTTTGGTTGTCCTTCTACAGTGGAGGAAGAAAAGTGAGGAGTTGTAGAAGAGATAATTAATTGGGTTTGGATTTTTGTTGTTGTTCCAGGACAGACCTTTGAAATGATTATTATAGTGGTTGTTATTAGTTGTATTTTTTTTATTATATTAAGATGCCTAATTTTAGCAATTACTTAAGTAGTAATTGATGCTACCAATATTCGTGGTCATCTTTAGCTATTCCTTAATATTTTAAGTAATTGTTTAAAAAATGTGGTATTGTTTCTATGGTTAACTTTCACTCGGCTGAACAAAGCCAGCTTGTGAATAAACAAAGAACCAAATTAATTTAGGGATACCTGTTTAATTTAAATTAGATCCATCTGATTAATTATTTATTTTGTAATTAATATTTCTATAAAATTAAACTGATAAATAATTAAAATAAAAATTTAAAATTATGTTGAATAAAAATTAAAATGAGATTTAAGATTTATTATTAATGTATACCAGTTTAATAGTTTAAGTATTTAGAAGTTTTGTCGTTAAGAGTTTAGCGATTTATGTTTATAGGCTTTTGTGGTTTATAGGTTTTATATAAAAAAATAAAATAACAAAAAAAATTTAAATAATTTATTAACTTTTTCATAGGTTATAACCTTTGAAAATATAATAATATTTACAATTTTTTGAAATGTGAATACAATATTTAGTTTTAATAATATTAATAATTATATATCATATAAATTCAATATAAACAATTTTTTTGATGATATTATAATAATAATCAAAAATTAAATTAATAAACTATTAATAATAAGATTGATATTAATTAAAAAAAATTTATAAATCACAAATTGTTTCAAAATTAAAGAAAAAATATTCCTGGATAATAATTTTTAATTTTTAAATTTTTACTTCTTTTATAAGAGTATTTTTTTTTGATTAAAAATAAATTATTTAAATTATATTTGATGCACTCATAATTTATTTTGTAATAAATATTTCTATAAAAATAAACTTATAAATAATTAAAATGAATATTTAAAATAATAATAAATTGAAATAAAAATTAGATTTCTTAATTATTAAGTAGCATATAGAGGTTTAATGGTTTATGTATTTAGGAATTACGGGCCTTATAAGTTTACTGATTTTACTATGTATGCATTTCGTGGTTTATAGGTTTATTTAAAAATTAAAATAACAAAATATTTATTTTTATTATTTTTTGATATTTTCAAAGGTTATAACCTTTGAAAATAAAATAATTTTTAAATTTTTTTTAAAAGTGAGTTTAATATTTAGTTATAATAATCATTATATTTATATATCATATAAATTGAATATAAACAATTTTATTGATAAAATATTCTAATAATGATCAAAAAATAAATTAATAATCTATTATTAATAAGATAGATATCGATTAAAATATAATAAAAAAACCTAAAATGATTCAGAAGAAATCAAAATATATTACTATATAATAATTTATTGTTTTGAAATTTTTTTTTCTTTTAAAAAGTTTATCCATATTTTTTTATGAAAATTAATTTATATAAAATATGTTTGTCTAACACATAATTTATTTTTTAATTAATATTTATAAAAAAATAAACAAATAAATAATTAAAATGAATATTTAAAATTATAATGAAAAAAGATATATTGAGATTTATCCATTATTATTTTGGGTATATCGGTTTAATTTAAAATAGATCTGTCTTATTAATAATTTATTTTGTAATTAATATTTTTATAAAAATAAATTGATAAATAATTAAAATAAAAAGTTAAAATTAGACTGGATAAAAATTAAAATGAGATTTATGATTTATTATTAATGTATACTAGTTTAATATTTTTAAGTATTTATAGGTTTTTTCGTTTATGACTTTAGCGATTTATGTTTTTATGCATTTAGTGGTTTATAGGTTTTATTTAAACAATTAAATAACAAAAAAATTATTTTTGATATTTTTTCACATTTTCAAAGGTTATAAACTTTGAAAATATAATTTTTTTAAAATTTTTTAAAAATGTGAATACAATATTTTGTCATAATAATCAATAAAATTATATATAATATAAACTAAATATAAACAATTTTATTGATAGATATGATATCAATTATCAAAAAATAAATTAATATGCTATTATTAATACGATAGATATAAATTAAAATATAATTGCAAAAACTAAAAATATTGAAAATCCAAGTAACATTTATTACTAAATAATAATTTTTTTTTAGTTTTTGCTTCTTTTTATAAGCTTACATTTTTTTGGATGAAAAATAAATTATTAAAATTATATTTATCAGTTATAATTTATTTTGTAAATAATATTTTAATAAATTATTTAAATTATATTTAAGATTTACGAGTTTAAAGGTTTTAGTATTTAGGGGCTTTTGTGTTTAGGAGTTTAGAGGTTTAAGTGTATAGGCATTTAGTGGTTTATAAGTTTTATTTAAATAATGATATAACAAAAAATTTATTTTTATTATTTTTTAAATTTTTGAAGGTTATAACCTTTGAAAATATAAAAATTTTTAATTTTTTTTCAAATGTAAATATAATATTTAGTTATAATAATCTTAATAATTATAAGTCATTTAAATTGAATATAAATAATTACATTGCTAGATATTATAATAATGATCAAAAAAAATTAATAAACTATTATTAATAAGATAGATATTATTTAAAATATATTTGCAAAATCTAAATTTATTCAAAATCAAAGTAAAATATATTACTTAATAATAATTTTTTTAATGTTTTGCTTTTTTTATAACTTTATATTTTTGTTATTATAAATAAATTATTTAAAATAAATTTTCTTACTCATAATTTATTTTGTAATTTATAATTCTATAATAATAAACTAATAAATAATTAAAATAATTATTTAAAATTATAATGAATACAAATAAAATTGAGATTTATTATTTATTATTCAGGATATACAAGTTTAATGGTTTAAGTATTTATATGTTTTTGGGTTTAGGAGTTTAGTGATTTAAGTGTTTAGACCTTTAGTGATTTATAGTTATTATCTAAAAAATTAAAAAAAACAAAAAATTTAATTTTTGGAATATTTTAAATTTTTGAAGGTTGTAACCTTTGAAAATATAATAATTTTAAATTTTTTTGAATGTCAATATAATTTATAGTTATAATAATCTTAATAATTATATATAATGTAAACTAAATATATATAATTTTATTGATAGATATTATAATAATGATCAATAAATAAATTAATAAACTAGTATTAATAAGAATGATATAAATTTAAATATAATTGTAGAATCTAATATTATTCAAAATCAAAATAAGATATATTACTAAATAATAATTTTTTATTTTAAAAATTTTACATCATTTTATTTGCACATATATTTTTTTTATGAAAAATAAATTATTTAAATTAAATCTATCTCACTAATAATTTATTTTGTAATTAATATTTCTATAAAAATAAATTGAAAAATAATTAAAATGAATATTAAAAATTATAATGAATACTAATTAAAAAGAGATATATGATTTATAATTTAGGGTATACCTATTTAATGGTTTACATTTTTTTGTGGTTTTGGGTTTAAGGAGTTTATTGATTTATATGATTGCACATTTAGGTGTTTATAGGTTTTATTTAATCAAAGAAATAACTAAAAATTTATTTTTATGAATTTTCGTGATTTTCAAAGGTTATAACCTTTGAAAATATAATGATTTTTTAATCTTTCTAAAATATGAATAGAATACTTCGTTATAATAATCTTAATAATTATATTTGATGTAAATTTAATATAAAAAATTTTATTAATATATATTATTATAATGATTGAAAAATAAATTTATAAATTATTATTAATAAGATAGATATTAATTAAAATATATTTGTAGAACCCAAAATAATTTAAAATCAAAGTTATATTACTAAATAAAATTTTAAATTTTTGAAATTTTGTTTATTTTTATAAGCTTATTTTTTTCATAAAAAATAATATAATTAATTTATATTTCTCACTCATTATTTATTTTGTAATTATTATTTCTATAAAAATAAACTAAAAAATAATTAAAATGAATATTTAAAATTATAATGAATACAAATAAAAATGAAATTTATTATTTATTATTTAGGTTATATAGGTTTATTTGTTTAAGTATTTATGGGGTTTTGGGGTTAAGGAGTCTAGATATTTAAATGATTAGCCATTTAGTGGTATATATATTTTATTTAAAAAATAAAATAATAAAAAAATTAATTTTGTGATTTTTTATCATTTTTGAAGTTTATAACCTTTGAAAATATAATAATTTTTAAATTTTTTTCAAATGTAAATATAATATTTAGTTATAATAATCTTAATATTTATAAGACATTTAAATTCAATATAAGTAATTTTATTGATAAATATTATAATAATGATTACAAAATAAATTAATAAACTATTATTAATAAGATTGATAGCAATTAAAATATAAATGCAAAACCTATAATGATTCAAAATCAAAGTTAAATATATTACTAAATGATATTTTTTGTTTTTAAATTTTTACTTCTTTTTATAAGCTTATATTTATTTTATGATTAAAAATAAATTATTAAAATTATATTTGTCTCACTCTTTATTTATTTTGCGAGTAATATTTCTATAAAAAATAAATTAATAAATAATTAAAATTAATAATTAAAATTATAATGAATACAAATTAAAATGAGATTTATAATCTTTTATATATGGTATACCAGTTTAATGGATTGTTAATTTAGGCGTTTTGTCGTTTAGGAGTTTAGCAATTTATGTTTTTAGGCATTTAGTGGTTTATAGTTTTTATTTATAAAATAAATTTTTTTTTTGATTTTATCTGATTTTCAAAGGTTATAACCTTTAAAAATAAAATAATTTTTAAAAATTTTTAAATTATGAATACCTTGTATAATTATATTAATCTTACTATCTATATATCATATAAATTTAACATAAACTATTTTAATGATAGATAGTATAATAATGATCAAAAATTAAATTAATAAACTATTATTAATAATATAAATATTAATTAAAATATATTTACATAACACAAAATGATTCAAAATCAAATCAAAATATATTACTAAATAATAATATTTAATTTTCAAATATTTCCTTCTTTTTATAAGCTTATATTTTTTATTGATTAAAAATAAATTATTTAAATAATATTTGTCCCACTCAAAATTTATTTTCTAATTAATTTTTCGAAAAAATTAACCTATAAATAATTAAAAAGAATATTTAAAATTATAATAAATAGAAATAAAAATGAGATTTATTATTTATTAAGTAGTATATAGCTGTTAAAAGGTTTAAGTATTTAGGGGTTTCGAGGTCTATGAGCTTACTGATTTAAGTAAGTAAACATTTAATGATCTATAGGTTTTATTTTAAAAATGAAATAACAAAAAATTTATTTTTATTATTTTTTCTAATTTTCTAGGTTATAACCGTTGAAAATATAATAATTTTTAAATTTCTTTTCAAAAGTGAATACAATATTTAGTCATGATAATCATTATATTTATATATCATATAAATTCAATAATGATGAAAAATATAAATATTCTAATAAGATATATTTAATCTATTATTTAACCGTTGAAAATATAAATATTTTTATTAATAAGATATATTTAATCTATTATTCTAATAAAATATATTTAACCGTTGAAAATATAAACATTTTTATTGATAAATATTCTAATAATGATGAAAAAATAAATTAATAATCTATTATTAATAAGATAGATATCAATTAAAATATATTTACAAATCCTAAAATGATTCTGAAGCAAAGCAAAATATATTACTATATAATAATTTTTTGTTTTAAATATTTTTTTTTCTTTTAAAACGTTTATCTATATTATTTTGATGAAAAATAATTTATATAAATTATATTTGTGTAACTCATAATTTATTTTGTAATTACTATTTATATAAAAATAAATAATTAAATTTGAATATTTAAAATTAAAATGAAAAAAAATGAGATTTATTATTTATTGTTTAGGATATACCGGTTTAATTTAAAATAGATCTGTCTTACTAATAATTTATTTTGTAATTAATATTTCTATAAAAATAAACTGATAAATAATTAAAATTAAAATTAAAATTATACTGAATAATTAAAATAATTTATTTGGTTCCTTTCTCAACTCTAGAATGATTGCTAAAGCTCTAACCAAAATAATAGGAGCTTTTACTTTATCTCTATTATGTCTCATCATATTTGATGTTGAATCATTGTGCTATCAAAGGTAATTTGACTCATGTACGCTAACATACTAAACCAAAGTTGTACCCCTATGTGTTGAAATAGCTAGTTATTGAGGTTGCTATTTATATTGATTATTGTAATTTCTTCTAAAATATCTGTCATGCACAAACTATAAGCAATTTTTTTAAAACGTAGTTCACCTCTAAAAAAAACCACCTTGTAGCCTATTAGAACAAACTAGCCCCAGGGCGGTTTGAGCAGGGCAAGAAGTATGGGCTCTCTTTCAATCAAGAATCAACAAATTTATTTTATTTGCATGTCTAAGCATTTTTTTTATATCCTCATGGATATGAAAAGTATCTTTTCTTTCTTTTATATTAAATGAGTTATGTATACAAGCTCACAATACCCAAAAAAGTGTAAATGAATCATATTCAAATGTATAAAAGGTTTTAATCATTGCTCAAAATATTAGTCTTGCATATTGACACTTGAGGTCACAAATCAAAGGAAAAAGCCATAGTGATATTTCCAATCCAAAGAATTTTAGCTATAGAAAGTTATAAAGAGTAGTACTCGAGCTTTAACTATTTCTAGGGTCATGACTTTTGCTCTTGTGGAATGTTCTAAGTTACAATCATTCCTAGGGCAATGACTTTGCAATATAAAGATAAAATGCACAAGCTATGGCCATATCCAATATTGTGACCCAGTATTATAGTGATTAAATATGTATTCATGATCATTCTTAGTGTCATAACAATAAGTTCAACATAGAGACACAAGTTATGGCATATTCTCATTGATATGATTTTGTGTTCTAGAGACAAAATATACAATCATGACCATTGCTAATGCTACAATAATCTAAAGCAAGAAAGAGAGTGAATCCATAACTCACCCCTTGAGTCATGACTTTGTGTTACATATATAAAAAGATAAATCTGTGACATTGCTAAAAGTTGTTAATTTCAATTTAAATTTAACACTTAGTCATTTGATTATAAAAGTGCAAAAGATGAGATTTAGGATTTACTGGTTAGGGTTATAGTTTATGGTTTAAGGTTTAGGATTTAAAGTTTAGGGTTTATGCTTTTTTTTTGTTTTTTTTTTTGGAAAATACACACTTTATTTATCATTTAGGCACACAACTTACAACAGACTAAAAGGCTGACTAATTTAGGCAAGCCCACCAAATACTATGCACCTTAATGATTCTATGCATAAAATACATAAAAAAACATAATTCCTAATAATTCCAAGCGTACGAATACGACTAAAATCACATCTCATTTCTGGACTTCAGAGTTGGAATTGAATCATTATGCGCACTACGTCCTTTCCATTCGGATTTATCCAAGCCTTTTGGAGGAAACTGAATGATGCACCATATTAAAACTATGCAAATATAAGATTGTGCATGTGTGTGACATGCAGCATCAAGCATTTGCCTATGTCATTGCTATGCAATGGAATACATGTAAAACTGAATACCCATAAATCCAAAAGTCCATATCTACGACACTTTGTCAATTAATTTTCACCCCCAAATTCCACATTCTTTTGCTCCAAAGATCCTCAAAAGAGTATCTCTTGGGTTATAATGCTTCCTCCTCGAGCTCCAAGAAGTGGTTGTATGTTTCACGGACAAAATATCAAAAAATATGCATGCATCGGTGTGCATGTGTGAAGAGGTCCATCTCATAGTCTAATTATATATGCATAAAACCATTCTAGAATACAAGTAAAATTACAAAATGCTAATGGGTCTTCTGCTCTCGAGAGTGTAGCATCCCCTAATGTGTATTTACAAAATGCATTAGTGGGCACAACTTAGATATACTCATGGGTCCAGTTGCCCTCATTGCATGTTACATAGAGAACAAACAAGATTGTGTGTGTGAGTATGTCATGATCCGTCTCTACAAGTACATGGTGCATACAAAGTCAAAAATACAAATAAGACTACAAACATAAACTACAAGTTTGAATCTTTCGCTCTCGTGTGGCTGGGTTGGACTCCATTGCTTACTGGCCATGCTTGGTGATGCTTCAAATTTTTCCGGCTCTCCAATTAATCATGGATTACCTGCTACTCCTGTTGGGGGATGGTTGGGTGGCCCTATATGCTGCCTGATAGGGCTAGTAGGGCCCATTCCTAGCTACTCCTGTGTTTACTCCCGACCACTTTGCTCGATCTCATTAGTTGTCTGAATGTTATCATCCCGGCTTGCTAGTGTGGCATCTACAAGCTGGTCGTTCATACTTCTAGCTACGTCCAGGACTTGATGGCCCCTCTAAATGCTACACCAAAATGGACAAGAATATGTGCACGTGTGTACTGTGGTCCATTGCTATGTGTGTGTGGTGCAGTAGTATAAGGGTTTAGGAGTTTAGAAATTTAAGTATTTAGGTATTTTGTGGTTTATAGGTTTTATTTAAATAATTAAATAACAAAACAATTATTTGTATGATTTTTTCTCATTTTCAAGGTTATAACCATTGAAAATATTATAATTTTTAATTTTTTTAATATGTTAATACAATATTAAATATACTAATCATAAAAATTAAATATCATGTAAATTCAATATAAATAATTTTATTGATCGATATTATAATATTGATCATAAAATAGATTAATAAACTATTGTTAATATGATATATATTAATTAAAATATATTTGTAAAACCTAAAACGATTCAAAATCAAAGTAAAATATATTACTATATAATAATTTTTTATTTTTAAATTTTTGATTCTTTTTATAAGCTTATAAATTTTTTTATGAAGATAAATTATATAAATTATATTTGTCTCATTCATAATTTTATTTTGAAAATAATATTTCTATAAAAATAAACTAATAAATAATTAAAATGAATATTGAAATTATAAAGAATACAAATTAAAATGAGATTTATGATTAATTATTTAGGGTATACTGGTTTAATGGTTTTAGTATTTAGGAGTTTAGAAGTATAGTGATTTAAGTGTTTAGGCATTTTGTAGTTTATATGTTTTATTTAAATAATGAAATAACAGAAAAATTATTTTTCAAATTTTTTATCAATTTTGAAGGTTATAACCTTTATAAATATAATAATTTTTAATTTTTTTTCAAATGTGAATACAATATTTAGTTATAATAAACATAATAATTATATATCATGTAAATTAAAAATAAACAATTTTATTGATAGATATTAATAAACTAAATATAAATATAAATATAACAATAATCAAAAAAAATTAATAAACTATTATTTATTGTTAGATATTTATATATTATTTATAAATACATAAACCTTTAAAGATGGTTTAAATGTATAAGTATTTAAGGGTTTTGGGGTTTTGGGGTTTAGGATTTTAATGATTTAAGCGTTTAGGAATTTAGTAGTTTATAGGTTTTATATAAATAATAAAATAAGCAAAAAATTTATTTTTGTGATTTTATTTCATTTTCAAAGATGATAACCTTTAAAAATATAATAATTTTTAAATTATTTTCAAATTTAATATTATATTTAGTTTTAATAATCTTTATAATTATATATCATGTAAATTCAATATAAACAATTTTATTGATAATTATTCAAATAATGATCAAAAAATAAATTAATAATCTATTATTAATAAGATAGATAACAATTAAAATATAATTATAAAACCTAAAATGATTAAGAAGCAAAGCAAAATATATTACTATATAAAAATTTTTTGTTTTTAAAATTTTTTATTAAAAAGATAATCTATAATTTTTTGATGAAAAATAATTTATATAAATTATTTTTGTCTAGCTCAATTTATTTTGTAATTAATATTTATATATAAATAAACAAATAAATAATTAAAATAAATATTTAAAATTATAATGAAAAAAGATGAGATTTATTATTTATTATTTAAGGATATAGTTTTTGTTTTAATTAGATCTGTCTCACAAATAATTTATTTTGTAATTAAAATTTCTATAAAAATAAAGTGATAAATAATTAAAATAAAAATTAAAAATTATACTGAATAAAAATTAAAATGAGATTTATGTTTTATTAATAATCTATACCAGTTTAATTGAATAATTATTTAGAGGTTTTGTCGTTAAGGAGATTAGCAATTTATGTTTTTAGGCTTTTAGTGGTTTATAAGTTTTATTTAAAAAATAAAATAACAAAAAAATTTTCTATAATTTGTTATCATTTTTATAGGTTATAACCTTTGAAAATATAATAATATTTACAATTTTTTGAAATGTGAATACAATATTTAGTTATAATAATATTAATAATTATATATCATATAAATTCAATATAAACAATTTTATTGATAGATAATATAATAATGATCAAAAATTAAATTAATAAACTATTAATAAAAACATAGATATTAATTAAAAAATATTTACAAAACCCAAATTGATTCAAAATTAAAGTAAAATATATTACTTGATAATAATTTTTAATTTTTAAATTTTTACTTCTTTTATAACTGTATATTTTTTTTATAAAAAATAAATTAATTAAATTATATTTGTCGCACTCATACTTTATTTTGTAATATATATTTCTATAAAAATAAACTAATAAATAATTAAAATGAATATTTAAAATTATAATAAATAGAATAAAAATTAGATTTATTAATTATTAAGTAGTATATAGCAGTTTGATGGTTTATGTATTTATGAATTACATGGTTTAGTAGTTTACTGATTTAACTGTGTATGCAATTAGTGATTTATAGTTTTTATTTAAAAAAAAATAAAAAAAAATATTTTTATTATTTTATGATATCTTCAAAGGTTACCTTTGAAAATAAAATAATTTTTAAATTTTTTTCAAAAGTGAATACAATAATTATATATAATAATCATAATAATTATATATCATATAAATTCAATATAAACAATTTTATTGATAGATATTCTAATAATTATCAAAGAATAAATTAAAAATCTATTATGAATGAGATCGATATTGTTTTTAAATTTTATATTACTTAAAATATAAAAAAAATATTTTATATTACTTAAAATATAATATCAAAACCTAATATGATTCAAAATCAAAGCAAAATATATCATTAAATAATAATTATTTGTTTTTAAATTTTTATTCTTTTTATAAGCTTATCAATTTTTAGATTAAAAATAATTTTTATAAATTATATTTATAACTCATAATTTATTTTATAATTAATACATATATAAAAATAAAAAACTATACAATCAAAATGAATTTTTTTAAAAATAATAATAACAAATAAAAATGAAATTTATTAATTATTATTTAGGGTATACCGATTTAAAGAATTATCTATATAGGGGTATCAGGATTTTGTAGTTTAGTGATTTAAATGGTTTGGCATTTAGTGGTGTATAGGTTTTATTTAAACAATACAATAATAAATAAAAAATATTTTTTTTTATTTTTTCAGATTTTCAAAGGTTATAACTTTTGAAAACTTATTAATTTTGAAATTTTTTTCAAAAGTGAATACAATATTTAGTCATAATAATCATTATATTTATATATCATATAAATTCAATATAAACATTTTTATTGATAAATATTCTAATAATGATGAAAAAATAACTTAATAATTTATTATTAATAAAATAGATATCAATTAAAATATATTTACAAAACCTAAAATGATTCAGAAGCAAAGCAAAATATATTACTATACAATAATTTTTTTTTTTGAAATTTTTTTTTCTTTTAAAAAGTTTATCTATAATTTTTTGAAGAAAAATAATTTATATAAATTATATTTGTGTAACTCATAATTTATTTTTTAATTAATATATATATAAATATAAACAAATAAATAATTAAAATGAATATTTAAAATTATAATTATAAAATGAGATTTATTATTTAATATTGAGGGTATACCAGTCTAATTTAAATTAGATCTTTCTTACTAATAATTTATTTTGTATTTAATATTTCTATAAAAATAAACTGAAAATTAATTAAAATAAAAATTTCAAATCATACTGAATAAAAATTAAATGGATATTTATGATTTATTATTAATGTATACTAGTTTAATGGTTTAAGTATTTAGACGTTTTGTCTTTTAGGAGTTTAGCGATTTAGGTTTTTAGGCATTTAGTGGTTTATAGGTTTTATTTAATCAAAAAATAACAAAAAAAATTTATGTAATTTTTTCTCATTTTCATAGGTTATAAACTTTGAAAATATAATAATATTTAAAATTTTTTGAAATGTGAATACAATATTTAGTTATAAAAATATTAGTAATTATATATGATATAAATTCAATATAAATAATTTTATTGATAGATATTATAATAATGATCAAAAATTAAATAAATAAACTACTAATAATAAGATAGATATTAATTAAAAAATATTTACAAAACCCAAATTGATTCAAAATTAAAGTAAAAAATATTATTGGATCATAATTTTTAATTTTTAAATTTTTACTTATTTTATAAGCTTATATATATTTTTTGATTAAAAATAAATTATTTAAATTATAGTTGTCGCACTCATAATTTATTTTGTAATATAAATTTATACGAAAATAAACTAATAAATAATTAAAATAAATATTTAAATTTATAATAAATTAAAATAAAAATTAGATTTTTTAATTATATAGTAGTATATAGTGGTTTAATGGTTTATGTATTTAGGCATTACAGGCCTTAGGAGTATATTTATTTAACTGTGTATGCATTTAGTGGTTTATAGGTTTTATTTAAAAATTAAAATTACAAAATATTTATTTTTATTATTTGAAATATTTTCAAAGGTGATAACCTTAGAAAATATAATAATTTTTAAATTTTTTTCAAAAGTGAATTCATTATTTAGTTATAATAATCATTATATTTATATATCATGTAAATTCATTAGAAACAATATTATTGATAAATATTCTAATAATGGTCAAAAAATAAATTAATAATCTATTATTAATAAGATTGATATCAATTAAAATATAATTACAAAACCTATAATGATTCAGAAGCAAAGCAAATTATATTACTATATAATAATTTTTTGGTTTTAATTTTTTTATCTTTTAATAAGTTTATCTATATTTTTTATGATGAAAGATTATTTATATAAATTATATGTGTCTAACTCATAATTAATTTTTTAATAAATATTTATATAAAAATAAACAAAAAAATAATTAAAATGAATATTTAAAATTATAATGAAAAAAATGAGATTTATTCTTTATTATTTAGGGTATACCAGTTTAATTTAAATTATATCTGTCTCACTAATAATTTTTTTGAAATTAATATTTCAAAAAAAAATAAACTGATAAATAATTAAAATAAAAATTTAAAATTATACTGAATGCAAATTAAAATGAGATTTATGAATTATTATTAATGTATACTAATTTAATATTCTAAGTATTTATAGGTTTTGTCGTTTAGGACTTTAGCGATTAATATTTTTAGGCATTTACTGGATTATTGGTTTTGTTTAAACTATGAAATAACAAAAAAAATATTTTTGATATCTTTTCACATTTTCAAAGGTGAATACAATATTTAGTAATAATAATCATTATAATTATATATAATATAAACTAAATATAAACAATTTTATTCATAGATATGATATCAATTATCAAAAAATAAATTAATATGTTATTATTATTATGATGGATATAAATTAAAATATAATTTCAAAACCTTAAATTATTCAAAATCCAAGTAAAATTTATTATTAAATAATAATTTTTGTTTTTTATTTTTTGCTTCTTTTTATAAGCTTATATATTTTTTTGATGAAAAATAAATGATACAAATTATATTTGTATCACTCATAATTTATTTTGTAATTAATATTTTAATAAATTATTTAAATTATATTTAAGGTTTACGAGTTTAAAGGTTTAAGTTTTTAGGGGCTTTTGTGTTTAGGAGTTTAGATGTTTAAGTGTTTAGGCATTTAGTGGTTTATAAGTTTTATTTAAACAATGCTATAGCAAAAAAATTATTTTTATTATTTTTTCTAATTTTTGAAGATTATATCCTTTGAAACTATAATAATTTTTAAATTCTTTTCAAATGTAAATATAATATTTATTTATAATAATCTTCATAAATATAATTCATTTAAATTCAATATAAATAATTATATTGCTAGATATTATAATTATGATCAAAAATAAATTAATTAACTATTATTAATAAAATAGTTAGTATATAAAAAGTATTTGCAAAATCTAAATTTATTCAAATCAAAGTAAAATATATTATTAATAATAATTTTTTTAATGTTTTGCTTTTTTTATAACTTTATATTTTTGTTACTAAAAATAAATTATTTAAATTATATTTGTCTTACTCATAATTTATTTTGTAATTTATAATTCTATAATAATAAACTACTAAATAATTAAAATGAATATTTAAAATTATACTGAATACAAATAAAATTGAGATTTATTATTTATTATTCACGATATACTGGTTTAATGGTTTAAGTATTTAGGTGTTTTTTGGTTTAGAATTATAGTGATTTAATTGTTTAGACCTTTAGTGATTTATTGTTTTTTTTAAAGAATGAAAAAACAAAAAATTTAATTTTTTGATTTTTTTTAATTTTTGAAGGTTGTAACCTTTGAAAATATAATAAAATTTAATTTTTTTTTTAAATGTGGATATAATATTTAGTTATAATAATATTAATAATTATACATAATGTAAACTCAATATAAATAATTTTATTGATAGATATTATAATAAGGATCAATAAATAAATTAATAAAATTGTATTTATAAGAATGATATAAATTAAAATATAATTATAAAAT
>JAREIK010002206.1:483867-569685 GCA_029783825.1 Sapria himalayana | reverse complement strand
TTATATATCTATCGATCATTCTGTCTATCTATATATCTGTCAATTTATTGATTTGTCTATCTATCTATTTATCGATCTGTATATCTAAATATCAATAAATCAATCTATCTTTCTATATGTTTATCTATCTATCTGTCTATCAATTTATCTATATATCTATCTATATATCTATTTATATATCTATCTATCCTTTTATCCATCTATCTAATTATCTAAATATTTATCTATCTATCTATTAGCTATCTATCTATCTAATATTTATCTTTTTATCTATCTATATGTCTACCAATTTATCTGTCTATCTATCTTTTAATTGGCCTATCTTTTATCTCTCAATCTATATATCAGACTATCTGTCAATTGCTCTATATAATTATTTAACTATTTGTATATTTGTCTATATGTCTATATTTTTTATGTGATAATCTATCTATCTGTTTATCTTTCTATATGTCTATTTTTTATCTATCCATCTTTCTATTTATCTATCAATTTATCTATCTTTTGGTCTATCAATCTATCTATCTGAATATTTATAAATCTATTATTCATCTAACTAAATATCTATCTGTCTATCTTTCTATCTGCCTACCTATCTTTTCTTATCTATCTTTTGATCTATCATTCTATCTATCTATCTATCTATTAATTAATCTATCTACTTGCCTATCTATCTATTTATATATGTATCTTTATATATACCAAACTATTTGTATATCTATCTATCTATCTAAATATCTGGGGATCTTTTTATCTATCTATATATCTATCTATCTATGTAACTATATATTTATCTTAATATCTATCTATTGATATATCTATTGATATATCTATTTATCTAACTTGTTGTTATTAATATACCAATCTATCTATCTCTCTATCTCTCTATATGTTTATTTATAAATATGTCTATCTGTTTAATGGTCTATCTATCTATCTTTTTATCTAACTATCTATCAATCTAACTATCTATCTCACTATTTATCTTTCTGTTTATCATTTTATCCATCTATCTATCTATTTATTTATCTATCTATATATTTATCTATTTGTAATATTTCTCTACCTGTCTATCAATCTATTGTAATAGTTGTTTATCTGTCTATCTATCTATTTATCTTTTTATCTGTATATCTATTTATCAATCTATCAATCAATCTATGAATAAATCTATCAATCAATCAACAAAACTAACTATATATATGTTTATCTTTATATCTATCTATTTATACCTATCTTAAATGTATCTAATTATCTATTTATATCTATCTATCTATTTATCTAACTATCTATATATTTCTATATCTATCTACCTATCAACTAACCTATCTACCTACCTACCTACCTGTCTATCTATCTACTTCACTATTTATCTATCTATCAATCTATCAATCTACTTATTTATTAAACTATCTATCTATCATTTTGTCAATCTTTCTATATGTCAATCTATCTTTCTGACTTTCTATCAATCAATCTATCTATATTTTTATTTATTTATCTTTCTATATGTATATTTTATATATATCAATTTGTCAATCTTTCAATCTCTTTAACTATTTATCTTTTTATATATCTATCTATCTATATGATTATCTATCTTTCTGACATCCATTCTATCATTATATTTGACTATCTATATCTTGTCTATTTATCTACTTGTCTATATATATATATATATGTATATATATATATATATATATATATATATTAATATCTATCTATCTATCTATCAAGCTATTTATTTATTAATCTATCTATCAATTTATTATTTGTCTATCTGTCTATCTATCTAATGGTCTATCTATCTTTCTCTACTATATTTCTACCTATTTATCTATCACTAACTATCTATTTGTTTATCTATATAGCTCTCTATCTATTTTGGTATCTATCCATTAGTCTATATGTCTTTCTATTTATCAATCTATTTGACTATCTGTCATTTGTCAATCTGTCTATCTATCTATCTTATATCTTTTGAGTCTTTTATACGTCGATCTATCTATATCTATCTATCTGTCTGTCTATCTCTCTATCAGTCTATTTTACTACTTGTCTATCTACTCTAATTTATCTATCATATATCTGTCTTATTGTGTTTTTTGTATATCTATTTATATATATATTTTTATATATATGTCTATCTGTATATCTATCTATCTGTCTATCTATCTATTATCTATGTTATATATATCTATCTATCTTTCTATCTAATTATATTTATATTTATCTAACAATCTATCTATCTATTTATGTATCTCTCTCTCTAACTATGTTATACTTTATCTATTTATCTGTCTTTTTATCTACCTATTTATATATCTATCTATCAATCAATTTGTCATCTTTTTTTCTTTAAATCTATCAAACTATCTCTCGAATAGTTTATGTAATTATCTATTTATCTGTTTGTCTATTTGTCTATTATCTATATGCCTACTTTCTATCCATTTAACAATCTATATATATGTCTATCTTTCTATCTATCAATCTTTCTATTACTTTTTTCTAGCTATCTATCTATCATTATATCTATCTATCTTCTATTTATCAATCTATATGCTTCATATCTATCTATCTTTCTATCTATATTTATATCTGCCTATCTATATATAGTCTATATATATATATATATATCTATTTATCAATCAATTAATATATATTAGGGGGGGGTGTATATATATTGATATATATTTATCAATATATCTATATATATATATCTATTACATATCTAATATCTTTATAGCTAGCTATATATTTGTCAATCTATATATATGTATATTTTTCTATCTGTCTATATGTTTATCTATCTATATGTTATCTATCAATATATATCTGTCTATCTGTCTATCTTTCTATCAATCTATCTATCTATATGTCTACCTATTTTTCTATCTATATATCTATCTACTTTTTTATTTATCTATCTTTATATATGTCTATTTGTTATATATATCTATCTGTATATCTATATAATTGTAATATCTTTAATCTATCTATCCGATTTCTATCTATTTGTCTATTTGTCTATCTGTCTATCTATCTATGAATTATCAATCAATCTATCAATGAATTACATAATCTATCTATCTATTTATCTATCTATCTATATATCTATCTATCTTTCTATCAATTTAATTATTATTTTTTATTTATATATCTATCAATCTATCAATCAATCTATCTATATAATTATTTATCTATCTATCTACCGACCTAGCTTCCTATCTATCTATTTATCTCCCTATCTATCTATCTATCTTTCTATCTCTCTATATATCTACTTACATATCTCTTTAACTATCTATCTATTTGTCTAATTATTTATCTATCTATATATCTATTTATCATTTTAACTAGCATTCTATCTATTGATCTATCTTTGTGACTATCTGGCAATATATTTTCTTTATATATGTCAATATATATCTATCTATATGTCTAATCTATCTATTTGTCTATTTAAATTTATCTATCTATCTTTCATTTTATATGTCTATCTATCTATATGTTTATCTATCTATATGTTGATCATTCTATCATTCTATCTATCTATCCATGTGTTTATCTATTTATCTACTTTCCTTTCTATGTATCTATATAACTCAATATCTATCTATATATATTTTTCTTTCTTTTTTATCTATCTGTATATCTATCTGTATATCTATCTGTATATGTATTTATCATTATATCAATCTATCTATCTATCAATATATCTATCTATCTGTCTATATGTCTATCCAGAAGTATATTTGTCTATCTATCTTTCCGCCTTTCTATATATTTGTCTATCTGTCTATCTTTTTATCTATCGATCTTCGTATCTGTATATCTATCTACCTATCAGTCTATTAGTCTATCAGTATATTAATCTATATGTCAATTTGTTTATCAGTCTCTATGTCTACCTGTCTATTTTTCTATCTATCTGTCTGTCTGTCTATCTATTTGCATATTTATTTATCTATTTGTCTCTCTATCTATCTTTCTATCTATATATATATATATATATATCGATCAGAATATCTATCTATCAATATATTTATTTATCTATCTATCTATCTATCTATCTATCTATCTATCGATCTATTTATATATCTGTCTGTTTTTCTGTCTTTCTATCTATTAGTCAATCTTTCTATTTTTATATCTTTCTATCTATGTTTCTATCTGTCTATCTGTCTACCTATCCATCTTTCTATCTGTTGATCTTTCTATCTATCTATCCATCTATCTATTAGTTTATTAGTCTATCTTTCTATCCATCTATCTATATATCTATCTATTTTTCTATCTGTCTATTTGTAAATCTATCTATCTATCTATCTGTCTATCTAAGTATCTATCTATCATTCTATATATCATTATATCAGTTAATTTAACTATTTTTCTATATATATATATATATATGTTTATCTATCTATTTGTCTATCCATCTATTTATTTATATTTCTATCTATCAATTTGTCAATCTTTCTATCTTTTAATCTGTCTATTTTAATATATGTTATTCTATCTATCTATGTATCCATCTATTTATCTATCTATCTATTTATTTGTCTATCTTTCTATTTTATTTGTCTAACTATCTATCTGTATATCTGTCTATCTGTTTATCTTTCTATCTGTCTATCTCTCTATTTGACTATCTTTTATCTGTTTATCTATCTATTTATTTATCTATTTATTTGTCTATTTATTTGCATTCTATCTATCTATTTTTCTATCTATTTATCTATCTATATATTTATCTATCTACTTGCCTATCTATCTATTTTTTATCTATTTATTTATCTTTCTTTCTATCTGCATATCTATCAATCTTTCTTTCTATCTACATACCTATCTATGTATCTTTCTTTCTAACAATAAATGTCTGTCTATTTATCTATCAATCTATTTGTTAATCTATCTATCTATCTATCTATTTGTCTATCTATTTATCTATCTATCTATCATTCTATATTTTTATCTATTTATATATCCATCTATCTATTTGTCTATATGTCTATTTGTCAATATGTATATTTCTTTATCTCGCTATCTATCTATTTTTCTATCTGTCTATTTATCTATCTTTCTATCTATCTACTTGTTTATCTATATATCTATCTATTTGTATATTTGTCTAGTTGTGATATCTATATATCTTTCTATCTATTTATTTGTCTTTCTATCTATCTATCTATCAATCTATTAATCAAGCAATCTAACTATCTATCTTTCTATTTATTTATCTATCTTTCTATCTACCTAATTATTTATTGATCTATCTATCTATCAATCAATCACTCTATGTATCTTTCTATCAACCTATATACCTATCTATATATCTATCTATCTATATATTTATCTAGCTAGCTATCTATCTACCTATCTATCTTCTTACATATATATATATATATATATATATATTTATATTTATATTTATTTATTTATTTATTTATATATTTGCCAATTTGTCTATCTATCTATCTATTTATGTATTTTTCTGTCTTTTTGCCTATTTATTTATCTTTATATCTTTCTACACTATAAGAAAATACCCAAATAGCTATGGAGAAATCTCTAGCTCTATGGAATTTTTCTTTGGAAAAAATAGAATAATAACACATTAACACTTGAAATTTTACCAAGCTAATGTAGTTGTCACAAAAAATTTGCGTGGTAAAAATTCACTAGCAAATTTTTTAACGACAAAAAATTCACTAGCTAAGTATATTTTTTCCCTCACTAATTTTAATTGTAATTAAGAATAATAATTAATAATTTTTGAATAAATAAGCACAGAAACATCCTTAGCTAAATTAGTGAGGGAAAATCCCTAGCTATTTTTATTCAAAATCAATTTTTACTATCTTAATTTTTTACAAAAAATTTGATTGCATATTTTTATTATTTTATATAAAATTATATAAAAACATACATGATAAACCATTTTTTATAATTAACAAAAACCAAAAAAAATTCAGCAATAATTATGATACAATTGTTACATGGTTAAAACAAAAACATAACATATCTATATAATCATTTAAAACCAAATCATCATCTTCATCATTAGCTTGTGCATTTGTGCATGGCTCTCCTACGTGGGTTGTCTACTGGAACTTGGTGTGCTATCTCTCTCATCAAGATTTCTAACTGTGACTCCATATAGTTTATCTATTATTACATTACATTCTTCAATTCTTTCATCTCATCATTCACCTCTTTTTTTTCCTACATACACATCAATTCAAACTTAAACATTACGAGAATATCTATATATATAGATATCTATATACATATATACATACTACATACACACACACACACACACACACACACACACACACACACACACACACACATATATATATATATATATTTATACAAACATATATATACTTACATATATAGAAGCTAATACAAGGAAAAACAAAAACAAGAAATACTTAGTCATGAAAAAACAAGCAAAACACAATCCAATGCCTAAAAATTTGAGAATTTTTTTAAAAATGCTACATGCATAAGAAAATAGTGTAAAGAATGAAGCCAATTGTGATGCCTTTAACTTAAAATATTTCAAATCATCTCTAACTAATGTCATCAGAAATAAAACTTCTAAATATGTATTTTGATATTCCAACATGATTTTGAATACCACATAAGCCTCAAGCTAATATTGGCCTATTTTTTTCAATGATTGTGGGGGTTTAGGCCAACTTACATGCAGCTCGAGTAATCTCATGAGCAAAAAAATCTACCCCTATGATTCCACCAACAGAGTAACTATGACAAAACCACATGTATCATCTACTACCATTTCACATGCAGAACAAACTCTTATTACCATGACACTAACATAGATTGAATAGTATCTGAGATAAGAATTTATGTATATGTTCCCCTTTGTAGTTGCATAAAACACTGCATATGATAAGGATCACAAGTTTAGTAGTGAAGAACCTTTCTAAACTTCTTTCAAACCTTGCATATCTATTCCCCTTTAAATAAGAAGATTAGCAACATCTTTCAAACTCTCAAAATTGATTTCAAACATCTCTCAAAATTCATAATCATTGTACCATTAACAAAAACAAGTCCACCCATCAGTACTTCAAAAAAAAATCAAAGTTTCATTATAATTTGAAATATGCATGCATAGAACTTTCATCTTTTAAAAAACAATCAATCAGAGCATAGCATGCTATACTAGAATCTTGAAGGTGGCCAACAACATCACCAAAGAAATGCATGTGATTCACTGAACTTCTAGTGCTCTGCAAAAATTGCATACTTCGTTTAGAAAAGAAGTTCATAATATTTCAATTCTTAGTATTATAGAATGTTAAATTGAAATCAAATAAAATTAATAACATGATAAAAAAGATTGTGTCATCCCTCCGAGGTAGATGATTATTCTAATCTTCTAGCTTAAAAAGGTAGCTGCAACGAAACAACACGTACAATAAGCCATCAAAAAGTGGAAGACATGCTGAGTGGAATGGAAATGGCATCATGGAGTCAAAGACCAATGTGAGGTGGAAATCTTGTGCAAAATAGCTTCTGGATCAAGACAGGTCATTAGGAGTAACCATGTTTTTGAACCGTGGCACTGATGACCGACCAAATGGCGTTCCGATTCACTTCTCTGAAATTGAAGACTAATAATGAAATAAAGATAAAACACACAATTCATGATAATTTTATGCCAAACTTTTTAAAATGAAAGTTTCATTCAATTTTAAATAAATAAAGACTAAATGTACCAAAGCAATTCTAGTGTCGTACCAAAATACTAGCACTATTATGTGCCAACTGATGTGGACACTAGTAACCTTAACCACCATTTAGTTCTAGATTATAGGAATCACATCATCACACATCGAATGGTCACACCATGCCCAAAATCTTTATGAAATAGCAAAGCAATTTCAATTTCCACATCAATAATAAGTTTGAACTATCACTGTCACTACCAAATAGTAATGTATATCGACTGTTGTCAGCATCACAGGTTAAAGGTTCACCACCATCTATATATCTCGACACTACTATTCACATTTATGCCACATAAATCAGGTGCTAGTGTGGTAAGTGCCATGTGATAGTGTGCACTATGGATGAGCTTATATCTGATAAAGGTGATGGTAATGATGGTAATGATGATGATGGTGATAAAGATTGAGATGGTAATTGTGATGTTGATGTTTGGATATGGTGGTATGAAATGGTACTAACTTTGCAACAAATGTAAAATACTAGATGAATTTCATTCATTTCTATGTTCACGTCCACCTCTACCAAGCCCACGCCCTTTAGGTGCCATCTATTGTACAAAAAATAAAAACATATAACAAATGATAGATATATGATGAACACCAATGCATTTTAGAATAATACAGACCAATGGATTTCAACAAAATATAGAAAGTCTTTGATAATATAATATTATAATACAATAATAATAGTTTAATTATCAGCATCACTATTATCCGTTAATGGATCTTCCGATATTTTGTCTAATTCTGATGAAAGTTCCAACTTATTTTCAGATAGAAAATGATCATCTTCAATTTCTATTATGCTACCATTTAAGTCATATAAGTTTTCTGGATCTTCATCTACATGCACAGGCTCAATAATATTTATGTCATCTTTTTGAAATGCTAGTGGAATAACTAGGTTTGCACTTCTTTGTTGAGATGTTGGTACTTTAAAATTTGTTCATCCTTTAATTTTGAAAATCACCCTCTAGTTACACTTATCATGAGATAAACTGATATATGTACAATAATATACTTGAGTGGCTTGAACTACCATAATAAATGGCTCATATCGATTATATCTATGTATATGGTTAACATCCACTAGCTTATAATCCAAATGAATCTTTATACCCATATTTCGTGTAGGATCAAACCAATTGCACTTTAATAATACAATCCTATTATTTTTTAGTTCAGGATACTCCAACCCAATAACTTATGTATGTTGACCATAATAATCAATCTCATCTACACTATAACTTGTGCCTTTAATGCATACACCACAATTCATTGTCATTTTAGAAGAACCATACCTAATTGTGAAATTTATATCCATTGACAAGATACCTAAGATAAGTTGTCACATGCAGACCTTTACTTAGATTCTGAATGAATATATTTGAATCTCCATTTGAAGGATCATTTTCCTGTTGCATAAATTAAATAAATGATGTTAATAACTAAAAGATACTAATAAATCAAATAATTCAAAAAATTAAAACTTAATAATTCTCACATAGTTTTTGAACCAATTCACAAATTCTGTTTCTAGCATATAATTGACCTCATGGATAGAAATGGTTGGATGTTTGTTTTAACTACTCAACATAAATACTACAAAAATATAAATAGAGGGAGAACAAAGTATATCAATTTTTAATTATTCCTTTTAAGGACAAAATTAAACTATGATTAAACCTACAATAATTTTGGGTATACATACTCAATATATGGTGGATCCTCTTCACAATTAAGTAAAACATAGCTCTGGGTTGCTTTCTACTATTCATCTATCATACATCTTTTTTTTCTCTTCCAAATGCTCTTCCAAATGCTTTTCCAAGGTGCTTGAAGATAGATAGCTTATCCATAGAATCATCTTCTACAAGCACATGGCTTTCATCAATCCAAGGCACATTTCTATTTTTTGTATTGACATGATCATGAAAATAATAAGAACAAAAAGATGAAGCTTCTTCTACTAAATATGCATTGAAAATTGAAGCATCAACTCTTGCCTTGTACTAACATTCAATTTCAACTTATGAACATACCTACAACTATAATATTAAGTTTCAATTATATCAAATTACATTATTAATTTATGCTTGAAATAATAAAACACCACTACTTATATTTATTTACCTCTCAAAAGGATACATCCAACATGTATTGCACTAGCCTGGCTATCATTGCTACATTTGCCAATTGAACTAGAAAATGCTCCATTTATTTAAAAATGATCGGTGAGAATATCCATTCAAGCTTACACATTATAAGAGGTAAGTTATTCTCCAGTCTCACCATGTCACCTTTTTTTGATTGTGGTTGTAGTTAGCTAGTTGAAGAATAAACTAAGTTCGATAAGGACGTTCCAAACACTTAGGAGAAGAAATTCACAAAATACAATTGGTATTATTCTCTGCATAAATACATTCAGTCATGTCTTTTCATTCCAAATAACTTAAGATTTTTCATATCCACACATCTACCCATATTTGAAACATATCCATCAAAGAATTTCAAATTTTTAACTCATTCATACAATGTCTATCTTGCCTTCTTATCATGCGTGTAATAAGCTTTAGCATATTTTTCTATTGCTTTATTCAATTTCAATTCAAGACAATGACTGTAATCATTCAACTCTTATCTTGATTTTAATGTGTGCTTTGTTTTTCCATCTACATTAAGGACAATGTTGAAAACATTGTCAAACACATCTTTTTCAATATGCATTACATCCATATTTTGACGAATTAAATTGGAATTCCAATAGGGCAAGTCCTAAAAAATACTGCATTTCCTCTAGCCAAATATTTTTTATATTTGACCATTAGTTTCAGTAGCATCCTTTTCAATTACTTTCTCCAGACCCAAACATTAAATCTCTTTCATAATATCATCTTTTGAATGAACAACTAGGTGCAACTATCATCACTATTTTATTTTTTTGAAATGCAGTTCTATTTCTATGGAATGGATGATTTGTAGGTAAAAACTTATGATGGTTATCAAACCATGATTATTTACGACTAAATTTGAGGGGAAATGCATTCGACTTATCTATATAATACGGGCATGCTAATCATCCTACAGTACTCCAACCAGACAATATTAAATATGTAGGAAAATCACTTATCGTCCACATAAGGGCCACTCACATAATGAAATTTTGTTTTTTGAGATATCATATATATTCATGCCAACATACCACAAATGATTTAACTCTACTATAATCGGCTGTAAGTACATCTAGCATGTCTTTCACATTATTTGGCCCTGGAACCAATATTTATAAAAACATATTTGCTCCTTCATACATAACGATGGAGGCAAATTATAAGGTGTCACTATCACTAGCCATGTTGAATAGTATTATCCAGATTGGCCAAATGGCTGAAATCCATCAGTGCAAAGACTCAATCTCACATTTCAACTTTCAGCTACAAAATCTTGATGTATATGATTAAAATGGTTCCGAGCAAGTGAATCGGATGGATGACGCATCACCAGTTATTCAACCTCATGCTCAGAATGCCACCACATGTCATGTGTTATAGCATTTGATCCATATATTCTCTACAATCGATGAATTAAAGGGAAGTAATACATCTTATTAAATGCAACTTTATCTTTTGTCATATATATGCAACACACGGTACCTTCTTAAACTGATGATTATCACAAAACTTATAGCTAATTAAATCACTCCCACGACCACAATATAACATAGATCCATTAAAACAACAATAAATTTTTTCTACTGGTAGACCCATACCTCATCGTAACATTTTAGTGTTGTAAAAGTTGTTAGTGACTAAATTATTATCTGTAACAATCTCCTTCATTAGTTCTGTTACCTGGTCAAATAATTTCTCAGACATATGATTTTCAGACTTCATGCTCATGAGTCGAGACACAAGTAACAATTGCGAATGTGTTTTACAACTAGGCCACAACTCATTATCTATAGCTTTAAAAATATCATAAAATTTTTGAGCTTCAGGATTAGGTGGTTCATCCATGTAATCCATATTCAATTCAGCACCAGTAGCTTCCATGCCATTTTATGGTATGTGTTTGATGCTTCTTCACCACATACATACGATTCAATACCCTCATTTCAGTCAATGTTCAGAGCCATTTTACTTTCTCCATAATAAATCCAAACAAAATAATTTGGTACAAAGTCATATTTAGTCACATAGTATCTTATAGTGTTTGCATCATGAAAAGGCATATTCTGACACTTGCAGCTATTACATGGATACTTAATTTTTTTTCCATCCATCCATCTCGATTGACTACATGCAAAGTTAATGAAAGTTTCTAGCCCACTCAAAAAATCTTGATTCAAAATTCTTTTCATAAACCTTTTGTACATGCACGGATGATCTGTACTCATTTGCACTATTATATTTGTAAAGAAAAATGCTCAATCATTATTCTGAATTAAATATTCAATGACTACAAAATATACTAATAATTAAATTAAATCACTTATAGATGAATATGCAAATATAAAATATCATGAATATCGAGGCAATGCATTTGTAGAATCTACATGAAGAAATAGAGCATTTTTAGCACGTTAAATATTAATAGATAATGCTATTACTAGATGAAATGAGCAAACTATGTGAATGGACAAGAAAGGAAAGCAAAAAAGAAAGGAATTAAAAGTTTGAAGGAGTAGGTTTCTCACTTCTCAATGAAGATCAAATAGCACAATTTTACTATGATTCAACTCAATCTTTGAATATTAAAATAAAAAGAAAGAAAAAAATAAATGGAATGAAGATCCAATTCCAATAACACTTGGAAAATGAATTAATGAAGAATTAATACATGAACAAAAACATATTTGGACTAGAAAACTTATCATACAAAGTATTCAACTAGAATACATAGATTTGAAGCAAGCTACAATTACAGATTTCTAGCCTTACAAATATAGACTAATTAGAGATACAAAAAATTACATACATTAACATTAATTTTATTTGTGGAAAACTGCAATCAAAAGATAGTTTGTTTAAGAAAACTTGCATACACCTCACATTAATACCTAATCAATATGAAAGATGAGAACATATTAATTTAGCAAAAATTTAAGATATATCCATCACTTATATACTGGTGATTAATGATTTTGGTACTTGTAATGATTTACCGTGAACATCCAGATTAATACTGTGTTCATGAGGAGGATCTTCGACCATTTATATAATTGTGGTAATAACTTCACTTTACATGATATTATACAAACACAAATATCTACTATATAATTTCAATGGACGATTCAATATATGGTGATATTTAGGGTAGAAGAAGAAGAATTTCGAAATAACAAATAGTAGAATCTAAACACACCCTTAGCAGTTGCAATGGTTTTGTGGACAGTCGAATTAAAAATGTTCAATATTATTTAATTTTAATTGAAGACTATACAATTAAAATGATAAATAATATTATTATTGTATTCCAATACTTTTCAATAATATTAAATTAAGCATATAAAAATATTTTACAACTCTCATTTATGAGTAATAATGTTTGATAATACTCAAAATTCAATTAGAATAACAAAATCTAAGTCTTTTGATGCATTTTAAAAATATGAAAATGTATTTTCTATATATTGATGATTTATATTTAATTATATTTATTACAAATTATTTTAAAATGTAACACATTTTTTAATAAGAATAAATGGTTTAAATAAAAATTTAATGAAATTCAATGGTGCTCGATATGTTTGTTAATATTCATGTCTCAATTTCTTTTTCAACTAATTTAAATGAGCTTGGATATTAATCGATAATTTTTAACATTATTTCACATGTGTTCAATAAAATATATAATATATACAACAAAAAAAAAAAACACACACACACACACACACACATATATATTATAAACATCAATTAAATGTGAGTGGATGTGTGTGTGTGTGTGTGTATTTACACATCAAAAAGTAATAGCTCGATACACTGATTCTTGAGATAGATGTGTGCCTCCTTGGAGGTTGCAAGTTCAATCTCCACGAGCTACTAAAAAAATTGTCAGGATAACAAATTATGCCTAATATAGTTATATTTAATTATATAGAGTTTTATATAGTTATACACATATTTATAAATAGTTATACACATATAGTTAAACATAATGTTGTATGTTGTTATACATGTAATTATAAATATAGTTATATGTGATTATACATATAGTTACACATCTAGTTATACTTATATTTAAACATGTAGGAATATATATTTTTTCATATAATTTTATTTATTTATGCATATAGTTATGCATAGGTATAGAAATAGTTAAATACATTTTTATATACTAATATATAAAAATGTATATTAAATAAATATTGTTACTTATATATTTAAATATATATATGTATAAAGTTTTTATAGTTATACATATAGTAAATGACAATTAATTATAGTTATATGTTCTCATACCTATAGTATATTTATGTATAAATAGATTTATATATAATTATATTTAATTATACATATAGTTATAAATATGTATGTAGTTAAAGATATAGTTATATATAATGTTTTTATAGTTATACATATAGTAAATTACAATTATATATAGTTATATATTATTATATATAAAATATATTTTGTTAGAAATATAGTTATATAGAATTATACATATAGTTATAAAATATTATATTGTTAAAAAATAGTTATATATAGTTAAATATAGTTATAAAAATAGTTTACATAGTTACAAATCTAATTAAATATAGTTATAAAGAGTTTTATATAGTTATACAAAAATTTATAAATAGTTATACATATATAGTTAAACATATAGTTATATATATGTTGTTATAAGTTTTAATTATAATTATAGTTACATGTGTAATTGCACACATAGTTATACATATAGTTATAAATGTAGTTATACATGTTGTAGATGTAATTAAATATATTTTTTCATGTAATTATATATATTTAGACATATCGTTATGTATAGGTATTAATGTAGATATATACATTTATATATAGTTATATTTTGATATACATATTGTTAAATACATTTATATATAGTTTTATATTATATATATATATATATATATATATTAAATATATGTTGTTATATTTATATAAAGTTATGTATACTATTTTTATAGTTATACATATAGTAAAATACACACATATATATTTATGTGGTATTAATCTTGGGATCATCTTATTTACAAAATTTATTATGTAAATATTAAATATGTTGTTATATACACACTGCTCACCATATACACTAACCCTCTCTTTGTGACTAATACATCCGTGGAAAAATACACAATGCCACAAGCCTGTCTGTGTGGCAAAATAGATGGAAAAAAGACAAACACATTCGTGTTGAGAACAAGTAAGCCAAGTTTATTGGAGAATATACATAAGCTAGGAAAAATATGAAATTGGAAAAAAAATATTAGAATCAAAACAAACACTGCTGCATTATGATAAGCAATGAAGAGAAAGGGTAGAGGGCACACCTCAAATCGATAAGAAACTCACGGCTGAACTAAATACTCTAACTCCACTATTAGGTTTTGTTTTGATTTATCCGTGTTGAGAAAGAGAGGCAGATGGCACTAGTTAGAGTCTTAGAGTTTTGTCTGGACAACAAGATATGGTTTTTTAAGTTTTAAAATTTGGTAAATGTTTAAATTTTTATTTAGCAAAACATTTAATAAACAATAAATATATATAAAACATATAGACTCACCTTTTTTTTACTTAATAAATTATTTTCAATAATTTAATGTGTGTAACAAGGCACACATAAAAAAACAAACACCTTAAAATTTTTAATTATTAAATTGATTAAATAATAAATATATAAATAATTTAAAAAAATAGATGTTTGGCCTTCCAACTAGAAAAATAAATTAAATGGCTTCAAAATTTGTAAACTTCATATAGCAAGGCACACATGAAAAGGTGATTGGTCTTCAAGCCACACTCCTAAGAATTATAAATACTTTTTATGTTAAAAAATATATAAATATATATATTTTATGGTTATAACTTTTTAAGAATTCATATTAATTTTTATAAATATAATAAGAAATATTTTTAAAGGCTTAAAATTTCATATTAATTGATAAAATTTATAATTTATAAAATTCTAAAAATTACTTAAAGCAAGAAGATCATTAAAAAAAGTTATATTAATTATTTTAATAAAGACGGAATATTAAAAGCCAATAGTAAAAATTTTACTCAATTATTTAATTCTTATAAATTTCAGTAGGGGCAAACATATATGTATTTATCTTTAAATATTAATTTATTTTCTTTTAAATTTAATGAAAAATTTTACATTTTTTTTATAATTCAAAATTTTCAAATTTTTTTGTAATTATATTTTTAAAAGTTTTTTATAATCATAAAACTATTTTTTTAACATAAAATAATATTAATATTTACTTGTTTATTCATTAATTCAGATATTTTTGTAATTATTTTATATTTAATCATACGAAGAATTAATTTAGTTTTTTATTAATAGAAATTTTAATGTATGTTCATTTATTTTTTAAAATATCTTTAATAATTATTATAATTATAGAATTAATTTTTTAATGTATTTTAAATACAAAATTTTAAATTTCTTAATTAATAATTTTAGAATAATTTTTTGTATAATTTTTTAAAATTTGATAATCATAAAAAATGTTATTTTTGTTCTTATTAATATAATTTTTTTTTGTATTTATATATTTTTAAATGTATTTATTTATAATATCCTATTTTAAGATTATATGAAGATAATGTAACTTTCAAGGATCGCTCATCTATAGACCATGATATACATTTAATATACAAAATTAAATAAAATATCAAAACAAATAATATATTAAAATAAGGTTAAATCATTAAACATTAGCAACTAAAATTATCCCTAGCCCAAATTGCTAGGGAAAAATCCCTAGCTAAATGCATATATTTTGAGAAAATTAATATTTGAGGAATAATTGTTTGCGAATAAATATAAAATCATAAAAAAAATTAAATAATTATTTAGCTATGGATTTAGATAAGGAGAATACTTCGGTAAATCCGTTGCAAAATTTGTAATTTTCTTTGTGCGAAAATCTATGACAATATTAGCTAGGGACAATTTTAAATCAAAAATTTTCATCCCAAATACATCACAAATTTATAATTCAATGTAAAATATAAAATTTCTTTCTATTCAATAGCTAAAGCCTTGATATTTTACTCTGAATTTTTCCATAGCTAAATTTTCCAAGCTAAACAGACATTTTCTTGTACTACTAGCTATTTATCTGTCTATTTGTATATCTTTCAATATGTCTATATGTCTATATGTTTATATATCTATATGTCCATCAGTCTATCATTCTATTTGTCTATCTATATGTTTATCTATTTATCTACTTGCATACATATCTATCAATCTATATACATATATATATATATATATATATATATATCATGTCTATTTGTCAATCAGTTTAAATGTTTATGAGTCATTCAATCTATCGGTCTATCAGTCTATCTATTTATCAGTCATTATGTTTATATGTTTATTTGTCTATGTGTCTAGATTTCTATCTATCTATATATTAATCAATTATTCTATCTTTCTGTCTATATTTCTATCTATCTATTTATCTTTCTATCTATTTATCTATCTATCTAACTATCTATTTGTCTATTTATCTATCTAATTATCTATAAATCGATCTGTCTATTATCTATATGCCTATTTGTCTATCTATCTATCTATATGTCTTTATGTCTATCTGTCTATATGTGTATTTGTCTATGTGTCTATCTGTGTAACTATCTAACTGTCTATCTATCTATTTATCTATCTACCTCTCTATATATCTAACTATGTATAGATCTATCAATCTTTTTATTTATCTATCAGTCTATTAGTCTATCTATCTATCTATGAACTATATATCTGTATATCATTCTATTTTTTTATCTATTTTTATATCTATTTATTTATCTATCTATTTATCTAACTATCCGTTTATTAATCTCTATATTTATCTATCTTTCTATTTGTCTTTTTATATATCTATCTATCTTTCTATCTATTTGTTAATCCATCTATATATTTATCTAACTATCTCTCTATCTATATTTTTATTTGTATATTTATCTAACTATATATATATCCATTGTCTATATGTCTATATGTCTATCTATTTATCTATCTATCTATCTATCCTATCTATATATCTAGATATCTATCTATCTATCTATCTATCTTGTATCTATCTATCAGTCTATCAATTTATTTATGTGTATATTTATCAATTTGCTTATCTATCTATTTGTTTATTTGTCTATATTTTTATCAATCTATTTGTCTATCTATATATTTTTCTATCTACCTATCTGCCTCTCTGCCTATCTATTAATTTTATTATCTATCTATCTATTTGTGTGTGTGTATATATATTTATCTATCTAACTATCTATTTATCTATTTGTCTATTTGTCTATCTATCTATCTATTTGTTTATATATTTTCTATCTAGCTGTATATATATCTACTGGTCAACTTGTCAACCTATATACCAACTATCTGTCCATCTATCTATCTTTCTATATTTCTATCTATCTTTCTATATTTCTATCTATCAATTAGTATATGTGTATATCTGTTTATCTGTCTATCTATCTATCTATCTATCGGTCTATCTGTCTGTATGTTTGTCTATCTATCTTTCTATCTTAATGTCTATATATCTATTTGTCTATCAATCTATCTTTCTATCTATTTATATGTCTATTAGTTTATTTATCTATCTCTATCATTCTATCATTTTATCTATCAATCTATCAATTTATCTATCAATCTTCTAACTATCTTTATTTCTGCCTATCTATGTATCTATCTATATATCTATCAATCAATCAATCATTCAATCAATCAATTAATCAATCAATCTATCTATCTATTTATATGTCTCTCTGTCTATCTATATATCTATCTATTTTTCAATAAACCAATGTATTTATAAATCAATCATTCTATCTATCTATCAGTTTATCTGTGTATCTTTCTAAATATTTATTTGGTGATCCTTCTATCTGCCTATCTATCTATCTATCCATTTGTTAATCTTTCTATATGTCAATCGGTCTATTTGACTATTTATTAATATGTCTATCTATCAATCTCTCTATCTATTTATTTGTCGAGCTATCTATCTATTTATCTATCTTTCTTTCATTTTATATGTATATATATATATATATATATCAATCAATCAATCTATCTATTTATCTATATGTCTGTCTATTTATCTTTATGTCTATTAGCCTTTCTATCTATTCATCTATCTATGTATCTTAAAATTTGTCTCTCTATTCCTATATCTATATGACTATAGGTCTATCTATCTATCTATCTATCTATCTATTTATCAAGGTGTCTTTGTGTGTATATATCTATTTATATATCTATATATCTATCTGTATATTTGTAAATCTGTCTAAAAATGTATGTGTCTATATATCTATCTAATTAAATATCTATCTCTAAATTGATCTATATGTCTATCTGTCTATTAATATTTCTATCTATTTATATATCTATCATTCTATTAGTCTATCAGATGATTTGATTATTATTCTATCTGTATATTTATCTATATGTATATATGTCTATCTATCTATTTGTATATCTATCTATCAATCTATCTATGTGTCTATATGTCTATCTATTTATATATCTATCAAACTTCTTTTCAAACTATATGTTTATCTATCTATCTATCTATCTATTAATTTGTCAATCAATCAATCAATCAATCTCTCTATCTATTTATTTTCCTATCTATCTATCTATATAATAGTCTTTATATCTACTATCTATCTATATACTTGTCTATCTATTGATCTATTTATCTGTCAATTTTTTTATCTATCTAATTGTCTATATATATATATATATCTGTTGATCTGTCTATCTATTTATTTGTCTATCTGTTTATTTATATTTATGTCGATTTATCAATATTTATGTTTATTTATCTAGATTTCTATATATATTTCTATTTATATACCTATCTATGTACCTATCAACCTATCTATCTATGTATCTATTTATTTGTCTAACTATCTTGACTATCTATTTATTAGTCTATCAATTTGTCTATCTTTTAATTTTTCAATCTATGTTTCTGACTATTTGTCAATCTATCTATATGTCTATCTATCTATATGTATAAATATATATCTTTCTTTCAGTCTATCTATCTATCTATATGTTTATATATCTATATATCTATCAATCATTCTATCATTCTATGATTTTATTTGTCTATAAATATTTTTATCTATTTAACTAACTATCTATCTGTCTATATATCTATATATCTGTCTCTCTGCCTATCTATTTATCTATCTATCTACATTGTATTTGTCAATATGTCTATCTATTATATGTCTTTATGTTATACTATATATATATATATATATATATATATATCTATCTATCTGTCTATATGTATAATTATCTTAATGTGTATCTGTGTGTCTATCTATCTAACTATTTATCTATATATCTATCTATCTATAAGTCTATCTTTCTATCTATCTATTGGTCTATCTGTCTATTAGTCTTTCTATCTATGTATTTATCAATCTATGTATCAATTTGTCTATCTGGTTATCTTTCTATCTTTAATATCTATCTATCTGTTTATCTATCTATCTATCTGTAGGTCTCTCTATCTATCAATGTATCAATAATTCAACCAATCTTTCTATCAATCAATCATTCTTTCTATCTATATATTTATCTATCGATTTATCTCTTTTTTATCTATCTATCTATTTATCTTTTTATCTATCTTTATATATATATATATATATATATATATATTTATTTATTTATTTATCTATCAATCTATCTATCTATCTATCTATCTATCTACCTATATAATTATCTATCATTCTAATAATTTAATTATTATCTGTCTATTTTTTGTCTATATAGCTATCAATTTGTTTATCTTTTTATCTATCAATCTATCTATCTTATTATCTTATTATCTACTAATCTGTTTATTTATTTATCTATTTATATATTTGTCTATTTGTCTATATGTCTATCTTTCTATCCATTTAGCTATCTATATATCTGTCAATCCTTCTATCTATCTATCATTCATATATCTATTTTTTATATCTATCTATCTATCATTCTATCATTCTATCATTCTATCATTCTATCTGTCTATCTATTTATCAATCTATCTACTTGCCTTCGATCTATTTATATATATATCTATCTTTATATCTAAATATCTATCTATATATCTACCTATCTATCTATCTAACAATCTATCTCTTTATCTATTTATCAATCTATATATCTATCTATCTATATATATGTCTATCTATCTATATGTTTATCTATCAATATGTCTATATATCTATCTTTCTATCTATATATATATCTATCTAGTTATCTATCTATCATTTTATATGTCTATATGTCTGTCTATCTATCTATCTATCTTTCTATTTTTCTATTTATCTATATATATATATTTCTTTCTATTTGCATATTTATCATTATATATATATATATATCAATTTATGTATCAATAAATAAATCAATCAATCTATTTATCTATCTATATGTATGTATATCTATTTATCTATCTATTTATCTATCAAGTTTTCAATCAATCTATATGTCTATCTATCAATCTATCTAACTATCAATTTGTCTACCTGTTTATTTGTATATCTTTATCTCTATTTTTATATCTATCTTTCTATCCATCTATATTTCTATCTATTTACATGTTCATCTATCAATAAGTATATTTGTATATCTATCTATTTGTCTATCTGACAATCTGTCTATCTGTCTATGTTTCTATCTCTCTATTTATCTACCTAACTATATACGCACACACACACACACACACATATATATATATATATATCTTTTTGTCTATATATTTATCTGTCTATATGTATTTTTCTTTATTTGTTATATCTATCTATCTATCTAACATTCTATATATCTATATTTTAATCAAATAATCAACAAATCTAACTATAGATCTTTGTATTTATCTATCTATATATTTAACTATTTATCTATCTATCTACTTATCTATTTATTTATCTATCTATATATCTATCTACCTATCTACTTATCTATCCTTCTATCTATCTATCTACCTACCTACCTACCTACTAATTTATCAATAATATATCCATCTATGTATCTATCTATCTATCTATCTATCTCTCTCTCTCTCTATCTATCAGCCTGTCTATCTATCTACCTATTTCTATGTCAATCTTTCTAAAAATTTGTCTATAATTCTATATGTCAATTTGTCTATCTACCTAATTGTTAAACTATCTATTTATATATCAAACATACTCTTTACCTATTTAACTGTTTGTTTATCTATCTATTTATCTATATTTACATCTATTTGTCTATTTATCTGTTTATCTTTCTATCTGCCTATCTGCCTATCTGTCTATATGTTTATCTATCTATCTATCATTATATCATTCTATATGTTTATCTATTTATTATCTATTTATCTACTTGCCAATCTATCGATCAATGTATCTATCTATTTAGCTATCTATCTATCTATCTATCTATCTATATATATATCTATCTATCTATAAATCTATCTATCTGACTGACTGACTGTCTATCTATCTATTAGTTTATTTGTTTATCAGTCATTCAGTGTAATTTTTTATAACTCTATCTGTCTATGAGTATATATGTCTATATGTCTTTATGTTTATCTATCTAGTTGTCTATCTAGTTGTCTATCTATGTATCTATCTATCTGTCTATAGACAGATATATAAATAGTTAGATAGACTACTAGATAAGTAGAAAGATAGACATAAACATATAGACATAGATAGGCATAGAGATAACCAGATAGATATACATATAAATTTAAAAATTGATAGAATATTGATAAATAGTTTAATAAATAGATAGATTGATAGATTGACATATTGATAGATTGATTGATTGTCAAATTGAATGAAAAATTGACAAATTGAAAAATTGATAGACATATAGATATACAGAATGAGAGACATATACAGAGAGAGAGAGATATATATATATATAGAAAGATAGATAATAGTCAGATTTTTAGACAGATAGATCGGAATTTTATTAGACAAAAAGATGGACAAATACATAAAGAGATAGATATATAGATAGATAGATATATATATATATATATATAGCTAGATATATTTTGATAGATAGATAGAAAGATATTTAGAAAGATAAATCATTAGATAGATAGATACATAGTTGGATTTATACAAAGAATGATGTTCAGATAGATAGACAATCTGATAGACAATTTGATAGACACAAAGATAGATAAATAGATATACACATAGATAGACAAATAGAAACATAGATTATTAGTTCTATAGATAGATGAATAGATAGATAGATATATAGAAAGATAGTTAGATACATAGATTGATAGATAGATAGAATGGTAGATATATAAACAAATAGATTTATTAATAGATAGATTAATATTTACATATCGATAGACCAAAATATAGACAGATAGATACATAGAAGAAATGATTGAAAGAAAGAAACAAAGATAGATAAATATATAGATTGAAAGATTGAAAGATAGATTGTTAGACAAAATGAACTAAGGATAGTTAGATAGATAGATAGAAAGAAATACATACAGATAGAAAAATAGATAGACATATAGATAGATAAATATATAAGCAGATATATAGATAGATTGATTGATTGAGAAATAGATAGACATGAAGATTGATAGATAGATAGACAGACAAATAGATAGATAGATTTATAAAAAGATAGACAAAGATATTGATAGAGAGATAGTTAGTTAGAAAGAAAGAAATATAAATAGATAGTTAGGTAGATAGATAAATAGACATTGTAACAAACAGACAGACAGATAGATAGGTAGATACATATATAGACCAATAGTTATATAGAAAAAAGTTCGATAAATAAATAGATGGATAAATATTTAGATAAATAGACAGATAGATAGTCAAATAGACAAAAAGAAAGACTTATAGATATACAGACATACATATAGATAGATAGATCGACTGGTAAATAGATAAATAGAAAGATAGATAGATAGACAGATTAATTGATTTATTGATTGATATACAAATAGATAAACAGATAGATAAATAGAGAGATAGACAGATAGAAAGAAAGTCTAATAGAATCACAGATAAAAAGTTAGACAAATAGAGAGATAGAGAGATAGAAAGATGATTAAATAGACAAATAGAATGATAGATATATAGATAGTTAGAGAGATTAATAGATTGATTAATATATAGATAGGTAGACAAATATATAGACAGATGGATAGACAGATTGACATATAGATGAATGATAGTTTGATAGAGAGATTGATAGATAGATAGAGATAGATAAAAAGATTGATAGACATATAGATAGATAAAATGATATAGACAAACATATAGATAGATAAATAGATAGATAAACATATAGATAGATAGATATATAGTTAAATAGAAAGATAGATAGGGAGATAGATAAATAGATAGATAGATAGACAAATAGATAGATAGATAATATACAGATAGATATATATAAATATTAATTGATAGATGGATAGAAATAAAGATAGACAAATTGATATACAAAACAATAAATAGATAGATAGATAGATAATATACAGATAGATACACTTATAGACAGAAAGATAATTAGATAGATAGATAGACAAATAAATAGAAAGATCTAAAGACAAAAACATATATAGATAAATATACAGATTGATAGAAAGATTGATAGACAGATAGATTGATTGATTGATAGAGAGATAGATTGATTGATTGATAGAAAGATTGATAGATAAATTGATAGATAGGTTAATATATAGATTGATAGACTGTTTGATACACAGATTGATAGATAGATAATATGATTGATTCATAGATAAAATGATATATAGAGAGACTAATAGATAGAAAAACAGACAAATAAATATTTAGAGAAGTAGATAGATAGGTAGATAGACAGACAGGCAGATAGTCATAAAGAAATAAATATAGATGATAGAATGATTGATAGATTGATTGATAAAGAGATAAATAAACAGATATATATACATCGATACACACACACACATATATAGATAGTTAGAGATACAAAATGACAAATTTATAGATTATTAAATTGATAGATGATAGATAGACATATAAACAAATAGATAGATAGATAGATAGAAAAATAAATAGATAAACATATAGATATACAAATAGAAACATAGATAGAGAGATAGATTGATAGTTTGATTGGTAGATAGGTAGATATATTTATATATAAATTGATATATATATATATATTGATAGACCGATTATTAGATAAATTGATAGACTTGTAGATAGATTGATTAATTGATAGATAAAAATATAGAAAGATATACAAAAAGATAGATAGATAGATAGAGAGATGGATAGATAGATATATAGACAATCAGATAGATATATTGATAAATAAAGAGATAGATATATAAATTGATTTATAGACAGACAAACAGACATATAGATAGATACATAGATGATACACTGGTAGATAGTCAAATAAATAAATACATAAATAGATAAAAATATAGTTAGATAGATACATAGAAAGATAGATAGATAGATTGACATAATGATAAACAGATAGACAAATAGATAGATAGACACATAGATACATAGATAGATAGACACATAGATACATAGATAGATAGATAAATATATAGATTGACATTTAAATAAAAAGATAGATAGATAGATAGACAAATAGATAGATTGATTGATTGAAAAAAAGATAGATAGATTTATAGATATGTAGATAGATAGACAAATATATAGAAAGAGAGATAGACAAATATATAAATAGATAGATAGACAGATAGACATATAGACCAATAGAAAGACAAATACATAGATAAATAAAAGGACAGATTGATATATAGATTTATAGACAAATAGATAGACATATATTTAAAAAATTAGATAGATGGTTTCAATCAAAGATTAATAGATATATTGATTGACAAATTGATAGATAGATAATTAGATTTTTTGATAAATAGATAGATAGATAGACAAATAGATAGATATATAAATCAAAAAATTATTAGACAGATAGAAAGATTTATAGATAGACAGATAGATATATTGATTGATATACATTTAGATAGACAGATAGATAAATATAGATAGAGAAATAGATAGATAGTTAGATAGACAAGTAGATAGGAAAAAAATTAGATGGTTAAATAAATAGATTGATATATATATATATATATAGACAAATATATAGATAGATAGATCGAGATATTGATATAAAGAAAGAAGATAAGATAGATATATAGATAGATATATAAATAGGCAAGTAGATATATAGATAAATAGATAGATAAGTAGATAACTAGTTATATAGATATACAAATAGATAGAAATCAAGATAAACAGATAGTTAGTTAGATAGAAAAACAGATAAAACAACAAATAATTACTAAAATAGATAGATTGATATATAGATAGATAGACTAGTAAGTATTCCGCAAGGGAGACAATCAAATTGGTAGGCATACATAAAGATAGACAAACAAACAAATATACTCATAAATTGATAGAAAAATAGACAAATACACAAATAGACAAATAGACAAACTTATAAACAAATAGATAGATAGATAGACAGACAGATAGATAGATAGAAATATATATAATTTGATAGACAGATTGATAGACTGTTAGATAGAAAAATTGATAGATAAATAAACGGATAGATAGATAGATAAATAGATAAACAGAAAGATAGATAGATAGATAGATAGACAGGTTGATAAATATAATGATATACAAATTGATAGATTGATTGATATACATATTGATAGATATATTGATAAATAGATAAATAGATAGATTGATATATTGATAAAAAGATAGATAAAAAGATAGATAGATAGACAGAAAGATAAATAGATAGATACACAATTAAATAGACAAATAGATAGACCAATAGATAGATAGATATATAAATATATTATTAGACTGATATATAGATATATATATATATATAGAAAGATAGATAGATAGGTAGATAGATAGACATATAGATAGATAGATAGATATACATATAGATAGATATATATATATAGAAATATAGAAATATAGATAGATAGACTGATAAACAAACATATAGATATACAGATCCATAGATAGATAGATAGATAGATAAATAAATAAATAGACATACATACACATAGAGAGATAGATTGATTGATAGATAAATAGATATATATAAATATATATATATATAGATACAAAGAAAAGTATACAAATAGATAGATATATAGATAGAAAGTCTAATAGAATCACATATAGAAAGTTAGACAAATATAGAGAAAGAGAGATAGATAGATTATTATATAGATAGAATGATAGTTAGATAGATAGTTAGATAGATTAATATATTGAATAATAGATAGATAGATACACAAATATATAGACAGTTGTATAGACAGATTTATAGAAAGATTGAGATAGATAAAAAGATTGATAAGTAGATAGATAGATAGGTAGGTAGGTAGATAGATACACATAAATTTAGATAGAGAGATAGATAGATAGACAGATAGATAGATAAATAAATATATAAACAAATAAAAAGATAAATAAGAGATAGATAAATAGATAGATAGTTATACAAATAGATAAACTAATAAATCAATATAAATATAAATAGATAGATATACATAATGATAGATATAAAGATAGATATAGATATAGACATACAGATAAACAAATAGGTAGATAGATAGATAGATTGACATATAGATAGACAGATAGATAAATAGATATATAGATAGATAGACAGACAAATAGATATACAAATAGATAAATAGATAGATAGAGAGATAGACAAATAAATATAAAGATAGAAAGACAAAAAAATATATAGATAAATTGATAGATTGATAAAAAGATTGATAGATAGATATATAGACTGATAGATAGATGGATTGATAAAAGATTGATAGATATATTATAGACAGGTTGATAGATAGATTGATAAACAGTTTGATACATAAATAGATAGATAGATAATAAGATTGATTCATAGATAAATTGATATATAGACAAAAAGATATATAGAAAGACTAATAGATAGACAGATAGACAGATAAATAAATAGATAGATAGAAAGATTGATAAATAAATAAACAGATTGACAGACAGATATAAAGATATATAGATGATAGAATGATTGATAGATTGATTGATAAAGAGATAAATAGATAGATACACACACACACACACACACACACACACACAACACATAGATTGAGACACAAAATGATAAATTTATCAATAGATAAATTAATAGATAGATAGATAGACAGAAAATAGATAAATAGATAGATAGATATATAGATAGACAAATAGATAGTTAAACAGATAGACATAAAAAAAGAAACTAGATAGATAGACAAATTGATAGATTGATTGGTAGATAGATAGATAGATTTATATATAAATTGATATATATATTGATAGACATATTTAAAGATAGATTGATAGACATAAAGATATATTGATTAAATATAGATTAAAAGATTGAAAGATATACAAAAAGATAGACAAATAGATAGAGAGATAGATAGACAAATATATAGACAAACACACAGATATATAGATAAATAAATAGATAGATAGATAGACAGATAGAAATATATAAATATAAACACACTGTCAGATAGATAGATAGATAGATATATATAGATAGATAGACATATAGATAGGAAAATAGATAGATAGATAAATAGATAATAATATAGTTAGATAGATACATAGAAATACAGATAGATAGATAGACATAATGATAGACAGATTGACAAAATGATAGATAGACACATAGATCCATAGATAGATAGATACATAGGCATTTAAATAAAAAAATAGATAGATAGATAGACAAATAGATAGACTATTATATTGAGAAAAAGATAGATAGATATATAGAGATATATATGTGTAGATAGATAGAAAAATAGATAGAGAGATAGATAGACAAATAAATAAATAGATAGAGAGACAGATAGACATATAGACAAATAGAAAGACAAATACATAGATAGATAAATAGACAAATTGATAGATAGATTGAAAGACATATTGATAGACAAATAGATAGACAGATCTTTAGACAAATAGATAGATGGATTGAAAGAACTGATTGATAGATAGAGTGATTAACAAATTGATAGATAGATATTTAGATTGTTTGATAAATAGATAGACATAGACAAATAGATAGATAGATAAATCAACAAATTATTAGACAGATAGATAGATTTATAGATCGACATATAGATATACAGATTGATATACATTTAGATAGACAGATAGATAGAAAATAGATAGACAAATAGATAAATAGTTAGATAGACAATTAGAAAGGAAAAAAATTAGATAGTTAAATAAATTATTTGATAGATAAATATATAGATAGATATATAGATAAATCAATAAACAAATAGATAGATATATTGATCGAGATATTGATATAAATAAAGAAAGATATATATATATATATACATATATATATATATATATATATATATATATATGTATATATATATACAATATATATATACATATGTATATATATACATAAATAGACAAGTAGATATATAGTTAAATTGATCGATAGATAGACTAATAGATAGATAGATAGATAAATAGATAGCTAGTTATATATATATACAGATATACTAATATCAATATAGACAAATAAATAGTTATACATATAGACAAATAGATACAAATACAAATAGATAGAATGCTATAAAGATAGACAAATCTTTAGACAAATATATAGATGGATTGAAAGAAAGATTGATAGATAGAGTGATTAACAAATTGATAGATAGATAGTTAGATTGTTTGATAAATAGATAGACATATTGACAAATAGATAGATAGATAAATCAACAAATTATTAGATAGATAGACAGATTTATAGATCGACATATAGATATACAGATTGATATACATTTAGATAGACAGATAGATAAAAGATAGATAGACAAATAGATAGATAGTTAGATAGACAAGTAGATATGAAAAAAATTACATAGTTAAATAAATAGTTTGATAGATAAATATATAGATAGATATATAGATAAATCAATAAACAAATAGATAGATATATCGATCGAGATATTGATATAAAGAAAGAAAGATATATATATATATATATATATATATACTTACATACATATATATATATATATATATACATAAATAGACAAGTAGATAGATAGATAAATAGATCAATAGATAGACTAATAGATAGATAGATAGATAAATAGATATCAAGTTATATAGATATACAGATATACTAATATCAATATAGACAAATATATAGTTATACATATAGACAAATAGATAAAAATATAAATAGATAGTAAAATAGATAGAATGATATAAAGATAGACAGCTAGCAAGTATTCAGCCAGCGAGACAATCAGGTTGGTAGGCAGACATATATATATACAAACAAACAAATATACATATAAAATGATAGAAAAATAGACAAATAGACAAACATATAGACAAATAGATATATAGACAGACAGACAGACAGATCGATAGATAGATAGAAAGATAGACAGATAGATATATAGATAAATAGATAGATAGATAAATAGATAGATAGATATATAGATAATTTCATAGGGTGATTGATAGACATATAGATATAAAAATTGATAGATAAATAAACTGATTGATAGATAGACAAATAGAAAAAAAGAAAGATAGATAGATACACGGGTTGATAAACAAAATGATATACAAATTGATAGATTGATTGATAAACATATTGATAGAGAGATTAATAGATATATTGATAGATAGATAAATAGACAGATTGATTTACAGATTAATAGATAGATTAATAGATAGATAGATACACTGACTGATTGCCTGACTGATAAATAGATAGATAGACATTTAGATAGACAAATAGATAGACTATTAGATAAATAGATATATAAATACATTATTAGACTGATATATAGCTAGATAGATAGATAGATAGGTAGGTAGATAAATAGTCATATAGATAGACAGAGATATATATATATAGACTGGTAAATATACATATAGATAGACAAATTGATAGGCAGACAGATTGATTGATTAATTGATTGATAGAAATATAGATAGACAAATAGATATATAGATAGATGGATAAATAGAGAGATAAATACGTAGACAGACAGACATGTAGATAGATATATAGATAGATAAATAGGTAAATAAATAGAAAGATAGATATACATATAGAAAGATAGCTAGATAGACAGAAAGAAAGGTAGATAGATAAGTTGTTTGATAGACATATAGATAGAAAGGTAAATAGATAGATATTTATATAGATAAATAGTTAGAAAGATGGATAGACAAGTTGATAAATAACTAGATAGACAGATATATAAACATAAAAAGAGATTTATAGATAGACAGTTTGATATACTATTAGATAGAAAGAAAAATAGATTGATATATAGATAGATACATAGACAATTAGTTAGACATATAGATAAACTGATATTTAGATAGATAGATAAATAAATAAACTTATAGATAGACAAATATATAGATAGACAGACAGAAAGCTAGACAGACAGACATGCAAGCTATTAGGCAATTAGACAATCACACATGTATGTAGATAGCTAAACAAACCAACAAACAAATAGAAACATAGAATGATAGACAATCATATAATCTAACAAAAGATAGACAAATAGATAGATAGATAGATAGATAGAAAAATAGATATATAAATAGATAGATAGATAGTTTGATATGAGATTGATAGACAAATAGATATAAAAATTGATATACTAATAGATAAATAGAGAAATAGGTAGACATATAGATAGAAAGATAGAGAGATAGATAAATAGACAGATAGTTTGATAGATAGAAAAATAGATAGATTAATAGACATATTTTTAGATAGATTCTTAGAAATTTTGATAGGTCGATTGATAGATAGCCAAGTAAATAGACATATATATAGACTGATAGATAAATAGATAGATAAATTGATAAATATATATATAGGTAAGTAGATATACATATATATAGATAGAAATTAGATAGACATATAGATAGATAGACAAATATATAATAAAATAGATAGAGAGATAGACAAATAGACAGATAGGAAAGTAGTCGGATAGGCAGACAATTCTACAGGTAGGTAGACTTATAGATAGAAAAATAAACAAATCTACACATAAAATGATAGAAAAATAGACAAACAGACAAACATATAGACAAATAGATAGTTTGACAGAGTTACAGATAGACAGACAGACATATATATAGATAGATAGATAGACACATAGATAGATATAAAGATAAATAAATTGATAGTTTGATAGAGAGATTGATAGACAGATAGAAAGACAAATTGATAGACATACACATAGTTAGATAGATAAATAGATAAAGAGAAAATTGATTAATAGATAGATAGATTAATAAATAGAATGATAGAAAAATTTATAGATAGATTGATAGATTTTTTATATACAGATAAATAGACTAGATAGGTAGATAGATAGATAGATAGATAGACAGATAGATATATAGATATACATATAGAAAGATAGATAGATATACAAATATATAGATATATATATAAATATAAACAAATTATTAGACTGATATATAGATAGATTGATAGATAGACATATAGATAGACAGTTAGATAGACAGATAGTAGATAAATATATAGATAGAAATAAATAAAGATAGATAGAATGATAAATTGACATATAGATAAATAGATCAATACATAGATTGAAAGAAAGAAAGATAGATAGATAAAAATATAGTTAGACAGATAGATATATAGATAGATACACACACACACACACAGACAGACAGATAGATAGATAGATACATAGATATATAGATAGATAGACAAATAGATTGAAAGATAGTTATATATATTGATAGATAAATATATACATAGATCATTAGATAGATAGATAGGTTATTAGATAGATAGACAGATAGATAGATAGATAGGTAGGTAGTTATATAGACAGATATATAGATAAATAGATAAATAGATAGACAAGTAAATAAATAATTAGATAGATATATAGATAAACATAAAGAAACATATATAGATAGACAGATAGATAGAAAGATATATAGATAGATGGAAAGATATCTAGACATATATAGATAGATAGATGGACAAGTAGATCGATAGATAGATGGACAAGTAGATCGATAGATAGATAGATAGACTAAAATATAGACAAATTGATAGCGAAAAAATAAATAGATTGATGTATAAATAGTCAGATACATGCATAGATAGAAAGATATACAGACAGTTAGTTTTACAAATAGACTATAAAATAGATAGATCACTATAACAAAAATTCTAAATTGCTAGGCAAATATCCCTAGCTAAATGGGTTTTCTCCGTCGCTAAAATATAATAATGATTTATTTATGATGGAAGTTTTCCCAAGTTAAAGTGCTGGTGGTTAAATATTAATGAGGGAAAAATTCCCTAGCAAAAATTTGACGACAAAAAATTCCCTAGCTAAATTTATTTTCCCAAGCTAATTTTTATCATAATTTATAGCTACAGAAATGTCACTAGCTACATTTCGAGGGAAACAACCCTAATTATTTTTATTCCAAAAATATTTTCACTGAATTATTTTTTTTTACAAAAAATTTACTTCCATAAATTAAAGATTTTATTTTAAACTGAAAAAAACATAACCTATAAAACATTATTTATAATTTAAAAAAAATAAAAACAATTAATAAATTATTTTGATACAATATGCAACATAGTTAAAACAAAAACATAATAAAATTTTATTACATATTCTTCTTCATCAATGTATGAACGATAGTGTATAAATTATAATATGTTCATGAAATTTACATTGCTTTCTCTCCCCCATATTTTCTGATCACCATCTTTCTATTGTGTCAAAGCTGTCCTAGTCATGTATCATCATGTCTAGTGAAAAATCTCTTCGCTTCTACAAGCTTTGTATGAAGAACATTGTGGTACCATATCTGTATGAAAATTAAACCAATCAATCAAATCAACATAAATAATAAAAAAGGTTTTGTTTTGATAAATATATACTAATGTAGTATATATATATACATATATACTATTGTATATATGTACATATATTCTATTAAAAATGATTCTATTCTGTAAAATTATGCAATACAACTTATACCTTATATATAATGCTATAGTATTTATGTACAAATATATATATACATATGTGTGTGTACATACATAAATCAGCATATATGTATAGTTACATATATAGAAAAATATATTTACCATAATATATATTCTGTATATATAATATTTTTTGATAATCTATTTGTATAACCAAATATATTTGTTTTAATATTTTCATTTAAGTGCATGAAAGAAAATATTAAAAGGCCGAGGATGTAGTAGTAGCACAATAATGAAGCTACTGCTGACCGGTCAGTGGGCCGAAATTTTTGGAGTAGTGTCTGACCTGTCTGATGATCCTACCCTCTCTAGTTAATTGAACTGAGAATGTTTTAATATAAAATATTTTATATTTTATTTTTTTATGTTACAATTTTCACGATCTAGAACTATTCATCTTCTCTCTCTTTCTCTCTGCATGTTTATCATGACCATTTCTGCACTGCACATAATATAAGACTTTTGATTTGGTTTAATCTGTAATGCATAAGCATTTTCTGGTGGATATAGCTAGTCATACTGAGTGACTAGTGAACCACGTTATTTCTCATTTATAATTTCATTTTTGTTCCTGTCGTGGTTGGTTTTGTTGTTCTTTCTTCTTCTATATCTTAAAATCACAACTATGGAACTGCAATTGCTCAAAAATATAAATGCACATATATACAAAAGTATATTTGACAATGTATAAATATTCTACAGAAAACTCTTAGTATTAGGATGCTTCAATTCTTTTATACTATATCTATTATTACTCATTTCACCATAGTTTATATAGTTCAATTATTTTCAAAACATTATAAATGGAATTATTTGGAAGAATAAGCATTAAAACTCAATCTCATTATTTCTCCAACATAGAAAAGCATAGAATGACTAATGTATGAAACATGGAGCAATACTACACAAGCTTATGTATGGGAGTAATATCCATTCCAAATTGAGTACAAAGAAGAATAATAATCTTCTTACATCACTCGGAAAAAAAACAGAAAAAAAAGTCAATTTATCAAAAGTAACCTATACTTGTGCTATCCCCAGGAAAGATTCCCTTGCATCCCTAGCAAATAGACAGCTTAGCTTGATTGATGACCAAAAAAACTTTAATAGAAACAAGGAGCTCCCTAGCCATAACATTAGATTCATTACCAACGAGATCACCAGAAACCAATACATCAGATATCATAAAATCATAGTGCAAGGGAGGAATGGCATTAGGCACCTCTGAAATGTTAGAAATTGCACATTCAGCAATGATCTATTATTAACTGATTGATAGAGCTGCCTTTAACTCCCATATATAGAAACCATTATCAAATGCGGCATCCTTTGAGGAATCCATTCAATAATTGAAAAAGAAAACAAGAAGACAATAAAATGAAGCATTCAAATAAGCATCCAAAGCTCAAGGAAAAGCACCATTCTTGTTGCACTAGGGAAAAAAACTTACTTTTGTTAATTTTTTGCAACAATATCAGTGGCACAAATGGTTTCTTTTCAAATATGAACCATAAAAATTATACAAACAATCAAAACAAAATTGAATATTATAAGTCCAGAGCCTAGCATACAATACCAGAATCTTTTAAAAAATAGCTTGCATTAATTGCAATAGCTTGAATATTTTAACAAATAAACAATCAGAGCCTAGCATGTAGTACCAGAATCATTTAAAAAATATTTTTCATACAGCTTGCATCTTTTAAAAAACAAACAATCAAAGGATAGCATGCAAGACCATAATCTTGATTATGGCCAACTACATCACAAAAGCAATGCATGTGATCCACTGAACATCTAGTGCTCTACACAAATTGCATTCTCTATTTATAAAAGAAGTTTATAATATTTCAATTCACAACATTATAGCACGTTAAATTGAAATCAAATAGAATTAATAACATATTAAGAAGATTGATTTGTCATCCCTCCGAGGTAGATGATTGTTCCAATCTTCATGCTTCAAAAGGTAGTTGCAACAAAACAACAAAAACAAAAATCTAACAAGAAGTGGAAGACATGTTGAGTGGAAAGGAAAAGGTATCATGAAGATGAAGACCAATGTGAGGTGGAAATCCTACGCAAATAAGTTTCTGGATCAAGTTAGATAATTAGGAGTAACCCTATATTTGAACCATGGCACCAATGACTGACCAAATAGCATTCCAATTTGCTTCTCTGAGATTGAAGACTAATAATTATATAAAGATACAACACACAATTCATGATAATTTTATGCAACAATTTTTAAAATGAAAGTTTCATGCTATTTTAATCACACAAAATACTAATGTACCAAAGCAATACTAGCCTCATACCAAAATACCAGCACTATATTGTGCCAACTGATGTGGACACTATCGACATGGATCACTATTTGGTTCATGATTACAAGAATCACATCATCGCACTTTGAATGGCCACACTATGGCCAAACTATTTTTGAAACAGCAAAGCAATGTTATTTTCCACATCAATAATAAATTGAACTATCTTTGTCACTACCAAATATTTATATATATTGTCTTTTGTCAGCATCACCGGTTAAAGGTTCACAACAATCCACATAGCTTAACACCACTATTTACATTTATGCTGCATAAATCAGGTGGTTGTGTGGTATGAGCTATGTGGCAGTGTGCATAGTGGATGCATGTGTGGAAAGGTAGTGGGCAATTATATGCATGTAGTGTGTCATGCTTTTTGAGGTAGTATGGATAGTGAATGTATGTAGTTTGTTATGGTAGTCTACAAAATAAATATAGTGCTAAAAAATTAACAAAAAATTAATAAAAAATGATTTAGTGTGTGGGTTATATCTTGTCTGATAGATATTTTGACTGCACCAATTTGTGTGGAAAAGTCCTAACTAATGTTTAACAAGATATATACCATTTCTAATAACCTAACTTTAACACCCAGCAAAATTTATAAATAGAATTTAATCTATTCAAAAATTTTATTGTTAATCCATTGATAATTATTTGTTGGATCTAGTGATAATCAAAATAGTTTAATCTTATCATTTAAAAAATACCATATGGTAACCCATTATTAAATTAGTTGGGAAACTCCATACTGAAACTTTGATGGTATTATGTCCAGTAGTTATTAATGGATTCAATCTATTGATAAAATTTGATTGGTAAAATATTTTTTTTGGTAATAATAATTAAACACATAGTTATATATAGTCATCATACATTATTATACATATAGTTATACATATAGTTACATATAATTATACATAGTAATATATAGTTATAAATATAGTTTTAAAAAGTTATATATAGTTATATTTTGTTATCTATTTATTTATAAAAATAGAATTGGTAAAAGATATAGTTTTATATAGTTTTAAATAGTTTTAAATATATTTATTATGTATATAATTATATATAAAGTTTTTATAGTTATAGTTATATATAGTTAAACATATAGTTATATATAGATATATTCATACAAGTAGTTATAAGTAGTTATAGATAAATGTATACAAAGTTTATAAACAAATATATAGACTGACATATATGTATACATTGTTACAAATATAGTTATATTTATGATATAGAATTTTATAAAGTTATAAAAATATTTATAAATAGTCATACACATATAATTAAACATAATGTTGTATGTTGTTATACATTTAATTATAAATATAGTTACATGTGGTTATACATATAGTTACACATATAGTTATACTTATATTTATACATGTAGGTATATATATTTTATCATATAATTTTATATATTTATACATATAGTTATTTATAGGTATAGATATAGTTAAATACATTTTTATATACTAATATATAAAAATATATATTAAATATTTGTTGTAAATCATATATTTAAATATAGTTATGTATAATATTATTATAGTTATATGTTCTTATACATATAGTAAAAGATAATTATAGTTATACCTTTAGTATAATTATTTATGTATAATATGTTCTTATACCTATATACTTATACCTTTAGTATATAGTTAATTTAGAGAGCACATTTAATGCTGAGGTCTTTTTTCATAATTAAAGAAAAAAAACATCAAGATCTTCCACCATATGCAATTGGGTTTAATCTCATTATCAAATATTGAATGGCAATGGCTATTGTAAATTATGTGAATTATGGTATATTATGTTAGTTTTCAAACCATTTTATTTTCACAAATCACATATAATTTGTGAACCATAAATGATATACCATTCTAAAGGTTCTAAAAAATAATTTGTAAACCATTTTATGTTTGAACACATGTTCAAAGATATTGTGGGAGACTTGCAATTGTGTTTAATTTGTTCATAAATTATTGAATGTGATCATATTCATTTTTATTATGTGGAATATGGTTAATTAAGATATTTTTCATGCCAGAACATTTCAACAAAGCCCATATATTTTATGAATTCAATAGCATATTATTTATTCTGGTTATATACATGACATGTCAACATTTCAAGAATTTTTAAGGAGAAATAATGAACCTAAAATAAGAGGGACACTTTCTCTCTAAAAAACATTATATTATTGATGATAGTGTAACTGCCATGCCAATTACCTATCAAACTGAACATTGAAAAGTGATCGAACACTATAATCTAAATGAGAATCAAAAATAAATACCGACTAGAAATAGTGATAATGTAGGAATAAGGTATTAAAAAAATACAGAATCAAAATAAAATAAATAATCCCTAGATGACAGGTAGAGAAGAAGCCTACTGAGAAGGTTCCAAAGGACTCATCTACATCATCAATCGATAAGAAGAAGAAGCGTATGAAAAATATAAACCAACACAATTTATAGTTGTAAGATGAGAAATATAAGCCAACCTCAAAGCATATACTTCTTCACGATGATGGCGAATGAAGATGATGGACAATAATGGTGGATGATGATGGATGATGACAATGAAGACAATGGTGGTGGATGCTGATGGCGAAGAATGATGATGAATGGTGAATTTTCCCTACACCATTACTGCAATCGAATGGGTGCTCATGCTCTCGGCTAGGGAGTGCAAACATTGGGATTTTAATGTATTTCACCCATAATAGGATATGGGCTTGTGAAAGGTTTGAATATATACCATTATAAATTTTATATCAAATTTTTGATTATGTTTTATAATCTATTTCTAAATTTTATATCAAATTTTATATTTTTACTTATTTATGTATTTATGTATTTGTGTATTTATATATTTATGTATTTATATATTTATATATGTATATATGTATATATTTATACATTTAGATATGTATATGTATGTGTGTGTATATATATATATTCACACACACCCACACATATTCACATAATTACATATATTGACATATTTACATATTTACATATATTCACATATTCACATATTCACATATTCATATATTTACATATTTACATATTTACATATTTACATATTTACATATTTACATATTTACATATTTACATTTTTTGATATAATTTATAATTTATAAAATTCTAAAAATTATTTAAAGTGAGAAGATAATAAAAAAAGTTATTTTTATTATTTTAATAAAAATGGAGTATTAAAACCTAATACTAAAAATCATACTCAATTATTTAATTCTTATAAATTTCAGTAGGGGCAAAAAAATAAAATTTCATTCAAATTAACTTAGTGTCAGTTTGGTAGTAATTTTCAAAAGTGTTTATAGGGCTAAAGTAAATATAAGTTTTTTTATGAGCAAAAAATATTCGTAGTAATATTTAAATAACTTTGTTGAAACCTTAAAAAAATACTTGAAGTGTTCTTTTAATAATCACATGAGATATTTATTTTTAAAATCATCAAAATTTGTTTGATGTAATTAAAACATCTATGTATTAATCTTTAAATTTATTTTTTAAAAAATTTTATGAAAATATTAAAATTTTATTTTATAATTCAAAATTTTCAAATTTTTTAGTAATTATTTTTTTAAAAGATTCTTATAAGCATAAATATATATATATTTTTACTTTAAATAATATAAATATTTACTTGTTTATTTGTTAAATTAGATATTTTTATAATTTTTTTTATTTAATCATACTAATATTTATTTTAGCTTTTATTAGTAGTAATTTTTATTTATGTTTATTTATTAAAAAATTATCTTAAAAATTATTATAATTATATAATAAATTATTTAATGTTTTTTAATACTAATATTAAAATAACATAATTAGATATTTCAGAAAAATATTTTGTATAAATTTTTAAATATTTTATAATCAAAAAAAAGTTATTTTAGTCTTTATTAATATACATTTTAATTATTTTTTAAAGATTTTTATAATTTATTTATTTATAATATCCTATTTTTATAATTTATAAGAAAAATGTATCTTTCAAGGATCACTCAACAATAGACCATGAAAAACCTTTAATATACAAAATTATATAAAATATTAAAACAAATAATATATTAAAAAAATTAAACCATTAAAGATTAGTGACAGAAATTATCACCAGCACAAATAGCTAGGGAAAAATCCCAAGCTAAATGCATATATTTTGAGAAAATAAACATTTAAGGAATAATTTCTTGTAATTATATATAAAATTTTTAAAATCCATATAATTATTTAGTGATGAATTTTGTCTCATTCTAATAAATTAGGGAAAATTCATTGCTAAATCTATTGCTAAAATTCCTACTTTTCTTTGCGTGCAAATCTATGAAAATAATAGTGACAAAAAATTTTAATTTAATGCACAATTAAAAATATCATGCTATTCTCTAGATAATCCCAAGCTAATTCCTAGCTAATCCCAAGCTAATTCCTAGCTAATTAGCTAGGAATGTTTCCCTAGCTAAATTTCTTTAGTTAAATAGACATTTTCTTATAATGCATAGAGAGACAGACATGTAGGCAAGCTGTCAGTCAGAGAAATAATCAAGTAGGTATGTAGATAGACAGATAGCCAAACAAACAATTAGACTCATAAATTGACAGATAATCATATAAACTAACAAATAGACATACAAATAGATAGATAGAAAGATAGATAGACTAGACTAATGGATAGGCAGATAGACAAATAGATAGATAAATTGAATGAAAAAATAGATAGATATATATAGATAGATAGAGAGATAGATAGATAAATAGAGAGACAGATTGATAGGTAGATGATAGATAGATTGATAAACATATTGACAAACAAATTTATAGATCGATTGGTATATAGAATGATAGATATTTTGATAGACAAATAGATAGATAGACTAATAGATAGAATGTTAGATATATAGATAGATAGAGAAAAGGATAGACATATAGATAGATAGATATGTCGTCAGAAAGATAGATATAGATATATAAATAGATAAATAGACATGTAGATAAATAGATAGATAGAAAGACAAACATATAGATAGATATATAGATATAGATATATATATACACAGATAGATATAGTGATAGATAGACAAATAAATAACAAAATATATAGACAGATATATAGATAGATAGACAGACAAGTAGATAGATAGATAGACTGATAGAAACATAATTAAATAAAAAATAGACAGATAAATTGATAAATAGACAAACAGATAGGTAGCTAGATAGACATATAAGTAAAAAATCGATAGATAGATAAATAAATAGATAGATAGACAGATAGTTAGACAAATAGATAGGTAGTTAGATAGTCATATAGATATATAGAAAAAATTTATAGATAGATAGATAGACAAGTAGATAAATAGATAGATATAAAGATAAACATATAGATATATAGATAGATAGATATAGAGATAGAAAGAGAGATTGATAGAAAGATATATAGACTGAAATATAAACAGATAGATATACAAGTAGATAGATAGATAGATAGACTGATAGAGAGATATATAGAGAAACAAATAGATAGATATATAAATAGATAGATAGACAAACAAACAGATAGATAGATAGACATATAGATAAATATACAAATAGATTGTAAAATAGATAGATAGATAGGTAGGTAGATAGATAGATAGATAGATAGGTAGATAGATATGTATATAGATAGACAAGCAAGCAATCAAGTAGGTAGACAATAATGTAGGCATGCATATAGATAGATAAACAAACAAACAAATAGACACATATAATGAAAAAAAAATACAAATAGATAAACAGACAGACAAATAGACATATAGATAGATAGACAGATAGACAGATAGATAGAGAGATAGAAAGACAAATAGATATATAGATAGATAGAAAGAATGATAGATATATTGATAGACATGTAGATAAACAAATTGATAGACAAAAAGATAGATATAAAAATATATAGATAGATGGATAAATAGATAGATAGATAGATAGATAAATAGAGAGATTGATTGATAGATTGATATACATATTGACTAATAGTTTGATAGACATTTTGATAGACTTATATAGACAGACAGACAGATAGATAGATAAATAAATTGATAGATAGATAGAGAGATAGATAGACAAATAGATAGATATATACATATAAATCAATTATAAGACTGATATAGGATAACTAGATAGATAGACATCTAGATAGATAAATAAATAAAGATATATATAGACAGATATATCGACAGAAATATAGATAGATAGATAGATAGAGAGACAGATATATAAACAAATAGTAGTAAATCGATATCCAAGAAGATAGATAAACAATATATATATATATATATACACACATACATACACACAATGTTAGATAGATAGATAGACAGATTTATAGATAGTAAGATAGATAGATAGATATACATATAGATAGACAGATTTATAGATAGATAGATTGATAGATTAAAAAATAGATAGATAGATATACATACATATAGATAGATAGAGAGATATATAGATAAACAATTAGATTAAAAAACTAAAAGACAGAAAGATAGATATAAAGATAGATAGATAGATAATTAGACAGATGGAAAGACAGATAGAAGAGTGATAGATGATAGTTAGATAGATAGACAATTAGATAGAAAAAGATAGATATATAGATAGATCGGTCGATAGATAGATTGATAGATAGATACATAGATAGATACACAGATTGAAAGAAAAAAGTGATAAATAGATTGATATACATTTTGTTATAAAATTCATAGATATATTGATAGATAGATAGATTCATTGATTGATATATAGACAGACAAATAGATAGATAGATATTTAGATAGATTCATAGAAAGATAGATAGATTGATTGATAGATTATTCGATAGATATATTAATGGATAGATAAATAGATACATAGACATATAGATAGATAGATAGTTATATACAGAAAATTTTTTGTCAAATAGGTAAAAAGAAAAAAAGACAGATAGATAGATATATAGATAGATAGAAAGAGAGATAGATAGAAAGATTGAAGATAAATAGATAGATAAACATATAGAAAGATAGATATATAGTTAGAAAAATAGATAGATAGATATATAGATATATAATCATATAGTTAGACAGATAGAAAACATATAAATAGATATTAAATTATTATACTGATATATAGATAGATATATATATATATATAAATAGATATAGATAGATAGATAAATAAATAGATAGATAGATAGATACACAGATAGATAGATGGATAGATAGACAGACATTAAGATAGACAAAAATATATATATTTAGATAGATAAATAGAAAGATATATAGATATATAGATAGATTGATTGATAAATAGATAGATGTACAGATAGATAGTTAGTTAGTTAGTTAGACAATTAGATAGACAGAGAGTTAGACAATTAGATAGATAGATAGATCGACAGATATATAAATAGATTATTAGACTAATATATAAATAGATAGATAAATAGAAAGGTAGATTAATACAGATATAGATAGACAGATAGATAGACAAATAGATAAAAAATTGATAGACAGATAGATATATATATATATATAGATACATAATAAGAAAGATAAATAGGCTGATAAATAGACATATAGATAAACAGATAGATAGGTATATAGATATATAGAAAAAAAGATTTATAGATATATAAAAAAATATGCAAATATATCGACAGATAGATAAATAGAGAGATACTCATATTAATAGATAGATAGATAGTCAAATAAATAGACAAATAGATAGAAAGATGGATATACTTATAGTATACTAGGAGATAAACCAATAAATAGGAAGATTGATAGATAGACAAGTAGATAGATAGATAGACTAATGATAAACATATAAAAAAATATATAGATAGATAGATAGAGAGAAAGATAGACACATAGATAGAAAGATATAAAGAGAGATTGATAGAAAGATAGCTAGACAAGTAGATAGATAGATAGATAGACTAATAGATAGACAGTTAATAAATAGATAGATTTATAGGTAGATAGTTAGATAGACAGATAGGTAATAGATAGACAAAAAGATAGATATAGATAGATCTATCGATCAATCGATTGATATTCAAATTGATAGTAAAATAGATGGATATATAGATAGACAAACTAATAGGTAAGTAGTCAAGTAGGTAGACAATCTGGTAGCTAGGCAGACAAACCATTAGACAAACATACAAATAGACACATAGAATTAAAGATTAACAATCAAATAAATAGGAAAAAAGATAGAATCACAAATAGACAAAAGGATAGACAGGCAAATAGATTTTTAGATAGACAAATAAACAAATAGATAGATAGTTTGATAAATAAATAGACAGATAGATAGATAGATAGACAAATTGATAAACAAATAGATAGATATATAGATAGATAGATAGTCAGATAGATAGATAATAAAAAGATATATAGCTAGAAAAATAGATAGATATATAGATAAAAAGATAGACAAATTAATAGATAGAATGATAAAAAGAATGAGAGACAGATTGATAGACATACTAACATACAGATTGATTGATATTTTGATAGATATATTGATAGATAGATTGTTTGTCATATTGATAGACAAATAGATAGATAGATAGAGAGATAGATAGATAGATAAAGATATAGATAGAAAGTAAGATAGATAGATTTTAAATAGATTATTAGGCAGATATATATATATATATACATAGATAGATAGATTGATAAATAGATAGACATCTAGATAGACCGATAGATAGATAGATAGTATGATTGATTGATAGATAAAGAGATATAGATATATATATATATATAAAGAAAAATAAAAGACTAAAAGATTGATATATAGATAGATAGACAGATATAATCAGATAGATAACCAAAAAGAAAGACAAACAACTAGAAATATTGATAGATAGATAGATAGATAGGTAGGTAGAAAGATACATAGACAAATAATAGTCATATAGATATAGATATACATAGACATATAGATAGATAGATAGATATATATATATATATATATATATATATATATATATATATATATATATATATATAAATAGATAGATAGATAGATATATAAACAAATAGATAAATAGTTAGATATACATATTTATAAACAAAAAGATAGAAAGTTTGTTAGAAAGATCCATAAGTAGTTATATAGATTGATTGAAAGAAAGATATATAGATAAATAGATAGATAGATAAATAGATAGATAGAAAGATAGATAAAAGGCAAATAGACAAAAAGACAAATAGAAAGATAGATACAAGTCTAATAGATAGATAGATATATAGACAGATAGATAGACAAAAAATAGAAATATACATTTAGAGAGATAGATAAATAGAAAAATAGATAGATTTATAGATAGATTGACAAGTAAATAAAAAGAAACATAGATAGATAGATATATAAATAAAAAGATAGATAGATAGATATATTGATTGATAGAAAGATTGATTAATATATTGATAGATAGAACGATAGAGTGATTGATAGACAAATTGATAGAAATATAAAAAGATAGATTAATTAAATGGTAGATAGAAAAATAGATAGATATACTTATAGATCGATAGTTTATTAGATATTTTGATAGATAGATAGACAAACAAAGAAATAAACATATAGTTAGTCGAATAAATTTATATGAAGATAAATAGACAGATTGATAAATAGATAAATTAATTGATTAACAAATAGATAGATAAGACAAATAGATAGTTAGAAAGATAGATTGATAGATAGATTGATACACAATAGGTTAAGAGTAAAAATTATAAATAGTTTGATAGAAAGAGAGATAGATAGATAAACAGATAGATAGATAGATAGAAAAACAAATAAATAGAAAGATAAAATAAATATTGATAGATTGGTTGGTAGATATTTTGATAGTCAGATTAATAGACAGATTGATAGAAAGCTAGATGATTGACTTATAGTCAGAGATAGATAGATTGAAAATATTGACAGATTCATAAATAGATAGATAGATTGATAGAAAGATAGATAGATGAATAGATACATAGATACATAGATCAATAGATAGATAGATACTTAGATAGATAAATAAATAAAGAAATTTAATAGAAATAAAAGATTGGTAAAAAGAAAGACACACATATAGATAGAGAGATAAATAGAAAGATAGACAGACATATAGATAGATAGATATATTGATACATAGATTGATAGAAAGATAGATATATAGATACATAGATAGATAGACAAATAGATAGATAGACAAATATATAGATAGATAGATAGATAGATAAATAGATAAATAGATAGATAGATAGATAGGTGGATGGAAATATAGATAGTCAAATACATAGACAGATAGTTAGACATATAGATAGATAGATATATAGATAAACAGACTGACAGACATAATGATAGATAGATAGATAGACTATATATAGAAATATAGATAAATAGATTGACATATGATTAGATAGATAGATAGTTAGATAGACAGATAAATAGATAGATGGATAGATAAAAATATATATAGATAGATAGACAGATAGATAAATAAAAAAAGTCTGACAAATAGGCAGATACACAATTTGATAGATAGACTAACAATTAAACAAACATAAAGGTAGATAGATAAATAGATTTAAAAATTGATTTATAAATAGATAAATAAATAAATAAATAAAAATATATATATATATATATATATATATATACATAGATAGATAGATAGATAGATGATTGATATTTTGATAGATTCATTGATAGACATATTGTTGGACAGATTGATTGATAGATTGATAAAAAAATATATAGAATGATACATAGATAGATAGTCAGTCAAATATATAGATAAAGAGATAGATACTCTTATAGATAGATATGATAATATATTGACAGATAGATAGAAAGAAAGATAGACATATAGATAGACAGATAGATAGACAAATAAATAAAATATAGATTGATAGATAAATAGATTGATAGATAGATAAATTTATAGATAGATAGAAATATAGATAGATGATAGATAGATAGATAGATAGATGGATAGATAATTGATTGATAGACATATAGATAGATAGATTAATAGATAGAAAGATCGATAGATATAAAATTAGCAGATAGATAGATTAATTGATAGACATATAGATTGGAAGATAGATAGATAAACAAATAAATAGATAGAAATATAGATAGATAGATATAAAGATAGAATGATAGGTAGATTAATAAAGTCATATATATAAATAGATTATTATACATATATTTAGATAAATAGATTGATAGATAGATAGAAAGATAAGTATATATATAGAAAGATAAATAGATAGATAGATATATAAATAGATTATGAAACTAATATATATATATAGATACACACACACACATATAGATATATAGTTAGATAGACAAATAGATAGACAAATATATAGAGAAAAAGAAAGATTGATAGATAGACATATAGATAGACAAATAGATAGACTGATAGATAGACTGATAGATAGATAGATAGATAGATAGATAAAAAAATATACAAATAGATAGACACTTAGTTAGATTGATAGATAGGCAGTAAGCTAGATAAAAAGATAACTGGATAGATATATAGATAGATATAAAGATAGACAAATAGATAGTTAGATAGATAGTCAAATCAATAAATAGATATATAGATATATGGAAAGACATTTTGATAAACATATAAATAAACAGATAGATAGATATATAGATAAATAGATAGATAGAAAGGTAGATAGATAGATAGTTAGGTAGATAGATAAATAGATAAACAAGTAGATATACGGATAGATAGACTAATATATCAATAGATAAATAGATATATTGATAGATAGATAGATAGATATACAGATAAATAGACAGACAGATAGATAAATAGATAGATAAATAAATAAATAGTAAAACAAAAAAATAGATATACATTTAGGAATGTAGTCAGGAAAGCTGACAATTAGGTAGGTAGGTATATATACACACAGACAAACAAACAAATAATTATATAAAATGATAGAAAAAAAATAAAAATTGACAAATAGATAGATTGATAGAGAAACCGATAAAAATATAGATAGATAGACCTATTGATAACTAGAATGATATATAGATTGATTGATATATTGATAGACAAATTGACAGAGATATAGAAAAATTGATCGACAAATAGATAGATGGATAGATAGATAGACAAATAGATAGACAAACATATAGATAGATAGACAGAAAGATATATAGATATACAAAAAAATGAAAATATTTATAGATAAACAATAGATTGACAAATTGATAGAAAGATTAATAAATAGACTAATAGGCTGATTAATAAATTAATTGATAGATATATTGATAGATAGATTGATTAGAAGATTGATAGATACATAGATAGATAGATAGATAGATAGATAGATAGATATATATATATATATATATATATATATATATATTGACAAAAAGATTTAGATATAGAAGGATATATAAAAAGAAAGATATATAGATAGATAGATAGAGAAAAGGTCTTACAGTTAGACAAATAGATAGTCAGATAGATAGACAAAAAGATAGATAGAAAATTAGATGGATAGAAAAATAGATAGATAGATAGGAAAATAGATATATAGATTGATAGATAGATTAATATATAGATTTATAGATAGATGAAAATATAAAAATATATAAATTATAGATAGATAAATAGTCAAATGATAAAAAGATAGATAGATAAATAGTTAGACAAATAGATATACATATAGATAAGACAGATAGATAGATAGATATATAGATAGATAGAAAGATAGAAAGACAGATGAATAGACAAATAGATAGATAGATAGATAGATACACATATATATAGATAGATAGATAGAAAGATAAATAGATTCGTAGAATGATAGAGAAATTAAAAGATAGAAAGATAGACATAAAGAAATATAGACATATAGATTGATAGAAAGATAGAAAAAATATAGACATATAGATAGACTGATGGACAAATAGATAAATAGACAGAATGATAGACAGATATGCAGATAGATAGATAGATATATAGATAAATATATAGTTACATAGAAATATAATTACATAGATAGATAAAAAGATAGATAGATAGACTTAAAAATAAATAGATATATAGATAGATTCATAATAAATAAATAGATAAATAAATATAAAGGCAGATAGATAGATATAAAAATAATTAGAGAGCTTGTTAGAGAAAATGATAGAGAGATTGATATTTATATTCATAGATAGATTAAAAGAGATATAGATAGAAAGAAAGATAAATAGATAAATAGATAGAAATATAGACAGATGGATATATAGATAAATATATACATCAATTGTGGGATACATAGATAGATATATAGATAGAAAGATTGACAGATCGATAAATAGATAGATAGATATATAGACATATAGATAAATAGATAGATAAACAGAATGATAAAAAGATAGATACACAAATATATAGATAGATAGACAAATATATAGATAGATAGACAAATATATAGATAGATAGACAAATATATAGATAGATAGAGAAATAAATAAATTAATAGCTAGAATGAAAAACTATTTGATAAACAGATAGATCAACTATTAGATAGATATATAGATATATAGATATATAGATAGATAGATAGATTAATAGATAGATAGATAGATAGACATTTAGATAGATAGAGAAATTGACAGGAAGAAATATAGATAGACACATAGATTGATAGATAGATATATTGATTGATTGAATGATATATTGATTAGATAAATAAATCGATATACAAATATATAGGTAGATAATTACATAATAGGTAGACAGATTAATAGATAGATAGATAAATAGATTAATAAATAGCTAGATAGATAGAAAGGCAGATAGATACACAAATTGATAGATAGAGAGATAGATAGATAGATAGACAGACAGATAGATAGATAGATAGACATATAGAATGATAGATAGATATACAAATAGATATACAGATAGATAACACTACATGAAAATATCGATTTAGCTATGGAATTTTAGCTAGGGATTAATCCCTAGTTAAACTGCAAGGGATTAGCTAGGGAATAGAAAAGGATTTATGATTTTTTATGAAAAAATAAAAAGCAATAGATTAGCGAGGAAAATTTTTTCGATAATTCTGCTAAAGAAATTCGGGGGATTTATTGAATGATTATCGACGAAAAATTTTCATAACTTCTGCTCTAGAAAAGTGGGGATTTTAGCGATTGATTTGTTATTTAATATCCATTGTTAATAAAATCATTGATTTAGCAATGAATTTAATGATGGAATTTCTTATTCTAAAAAAATCTTTGATTTAGCGATGGATTTTATGATGAAATATCTCTTGCTAATAAAATTCTTGATTTAGCGATTGATTTAGAGATAGAATTTCTCTTGTTAATAAAATCCTTGATTTAGCGATGAATGTTCCCTCGCTAATAAAACCCTAGATTTAGCGAGGGATTTAGGGACAGATATTCCCTTGCTAATAAAATCCTAGATTTAGTGATTGATTTAGTGACAGATGTTCTCTTGCTAATAAAATCCTAAATTTAGCGACGGATATAGCGACGGATTTAACGATGGATTTAGGGATGGATTTTTCATTGCTAATAAAATCTTTGATTTAGTGATAGATTTAGCGATAGATTTTTCCTTTCTAATAAAATTATTGATTTAGCTACTGATATAGCGACGAATTTTCCCTAGCTAATAAAATTCATATTTTATCAATGGATTTAGCGAACGAATATCCCTAGCTAATAAAATACATATATTAGTGAAGGATTTAGCTATGGAATTTTCCGAGAAAAAAAATGCTTAATTTTGCAATGGATTTACAACGAAATTTCTCTAGCTAATAAAATTTGTAATTTAGTGACGAATTTAGCAATGGATTTTCTCGAGGTAATAAAATCCATAATATCGGGATTAATTTTTCCTAGCTTATAAAATCCATAATTTAGCTATGGATTTAGCGACGGTATTTCCCTAGCCAATATTTAATTATATAATTTTTTTTATTTATGGAGTTAATATGTAAATTATCCCAAGCTAAAGTGTTCATCACAAAATATTAATGAAAAAACTATATTCCTAGCAAATTTTTGAACAAAGAAAATTTACTAGCTAATTATATTTTTTCCATGCTAATTTTTATCGTAATTAATAGTAATAATTAATATTTTTGACTGAATATATATAAAAAATTCTCTAGCTAAATTTGTTAGGTAAAAATCCCTAGTTATTTTTCATTCAAAACATATACTATATTAATTGAATAAAAACAAAACGTAAAAGCTATTCAACATTTATTCTAATACAATAGTTACATAGTTAAAACGGAAACATAACATAGGTTATATATTCATTAAAAATTAAAAAATCATCCTCATCATTAGTTAGTGCATTTGTGATAGCCTCTCTTACGTGATATCTCTGTTGGAACATGGTATTCTATGTGTCACGTCAAGGCCACTAACTATGACTCCACATAGGATATCTGGTGTTGCATTGCATTCTTAATTCTTTCATCTCATCATTCACTTCTTTTATTTCCTACATTTCTTCCTTATAAAGAATATTCTACTGATCTTTCTTTTTCATTTCGATCTCAATAAATACAAAACATTAATGTATTTCAATTATTTGTTGTTCGACCACCTCATCCACCACTACTATGATAAAAGAACTAGAAGCACATTGCTAAAACAAAAAGCAACTACCTTCGAGCTGATGTCGTACACTCACTACTTCTTCTTACCTCCTATGGTCTCCAAATAGATATGATCATATTCAATTGGTTGATGATCCATAGAACCCTCAACTAGTTGAGAATCAACTGGACACACATACCTCCATTAGATCTTGTGTTAAAACATTATAAAATACTATGCTAGATATAAATAAAATAAATCAAATATTTTTTATTCCGCACAACTTTCCAAATTTATTATAGTATTCTAAAATTTTATTAATATAATAGATTCTTATAGCAATCATTTGAGATTTTTTGTCACCATATTACCCATCCACTTTCTTCAGATGCAACTTTCTGAAAATCTTATAAAAATTGGGATCTCAATCCAATTCTCCGGCCTAAAGTATGTATTTTTTAAGTCAAAAAATAAATATGTTAGAAAATTTTAGCTAAAATTGTAAAACCATGCAAAGATTTGAATTATTGGGACTATTAGGCCAACTGTTAAATATATAAATATTTTAAAGTTATAAATTGAACCAAATCTCAATCATGCTCAATGCTCGACTTTGACCCTCCTGTGTGGGAAGACATTTTTGTACCTGGTCCAGTTACCTTAATCCATCAGTTTTTGCTGGCTAACTCTAATTTTTTTTTCTGGCTTCTCCCAATACTTAAGCCATCTAGGATACTCATCCTCGTGTATAAAATCAAGCTGATCTTTTAGAATCTTTAATTTATGGATAAAATTTGAGTACAGTCCAGTAGCTTTGCTCTGCCATAATGACTTTATCTATCCATCAAATTAGGGTGCCCATATACACTGATTCTATATATAGAAAATTCACAAAAAAACTATAATAATAATGACATAATTCTTTTATTCTTGACTAATAACAAACATAATAGTTAACAAATTAGATAATCAATTTTCAATGCGTTTGTTTCTTTTTTTTTACCTGAAAGATATAAAAGTTAGTCTCTTTTGTTGATTCAAAACCTTTCATCCGAAAGAATGCATTGGAATCTACCATTTTTTTGAAAGACTTTGTAATTATAGATGAGCACTTGTGAAATGAATAAAACTATAAAAATAAACAAATAACATTGAAAACAAGTAATTTATATCTATAAATAAAAACCACTAATAGGGCCATCATAATATTTTATTAAAGTAATATTTACTTATTACTTATACCTCTGATCAATAATCTCTATTACTAACTTAGCACTGCCTACAGAGAAATCCACATCAATTGATAATGTTGATGGTGATGTAAATGGGGTAAAAACTGATGGTGTAAAATATGGTGAAGATGAATGTGATGGATCATAAGTGAGTGCAATAAGGATAATGGATAGTGTCTTATCTGATAAAGGTGATGGTAAAGATGTCAATGATGGTGATGGTGATTGTGATGTTGAAGTCTAGATAGGGTGGGTATTAGATGATACTGACTATACAATAGGACAAAATACTATATGAATCTCATCCATGTCTGCGTCCACGTCCACCTCCACCATGCCCACATCCTTTATGCACCATATACTATAGAAAATGTAAAAAATATAGTACAAATATTAGAGATATAATGAAAACATAAATTAATATTGTATGATGAACAACCATGCATTTTAAAATAACACATACTAATAGATTGCAACAAAATATAGAAAGTCTTAAAAACTATAATATCATCCTCTAATAGATCTTCTGACATTTCATCTGATTCTAATGGAAGTTCTAACTTATCTTCAGATAGAAAATGATCATCTTCAATTTCTATTAGGCCACCATTTATGTTAGATAAGTTTTCAAGATCTTCTTCTACATGCATAAGCTCAATATTATTTATGTTATCTTCTTGAAATGCTAGTGCAATTGTAATGTTTGCACTTCTTTGTTGAGATATTTGTACTTCAAAATTTGATCAAGCTTTGATTTTGCAAATGACCCATCAATCACTCTTATCATGAGATAAACTCAGATATGTACAATAATATACTAGAGTAGCTTGAACTGCCATAATAAAGGGCTCATATTAATTAAATCTACAACTCAATAATTCTATCTCATCTGCTATTTGACCATAATAACTTCTGCTATTTGACCATAATAATCTATCTCATCTGCACAATAACTTGAGCCTTTAATGCATACACCACTATTAATAGCTGCTTTAGAAGAACCGTGCCCTATTGTGTGAAATGTATATCCATTGACAAAATACCTAGGATAGGTTATCACAAATCTAAATGGGCATTTACTTAGATTCTGTGTGAATATGTTGGAATCTCTATTTGAAGGATCATTTGTCTGTTTCATAAATTCAACAAATAATGTTAAAGAATATCGAATACTAAAAAATCAAATTATTCAAAAAATTAAGGATCAATAATTCTCATATTGTTCTTGAACCAATTCACAAATTTTTTTTCTAGTATAGAATCGACCTCATGCGTAGGAATGGTTGGTTGCTAATGTTTTAACTACTCAACATTAACAATGTACAAATATAAATAGAGGGAGAACAATGGATATCAATTTTTAATTATTCCTACTTAGGACAAAATTATCATATGATTAAACCTGCAACCATTTTGTGTATACATGCTCAATATATGGTGCAACCTCTTCACAATTAAGTAAAATGTAGCTCCGAGTTACTTTGTACTCATCATCTATCATACATCTTTTCATTACTCTTCCAAATACTTTTCTAGGGTGTTTGAAGATATATAACTTGTGCTCTTCTACCATCACTTGACCTTTATCATTCCGAGACACATTTTGATTCTTTGTATTGACATGGTCCTCAAAATGATAAGAACAAAAAGATGATACTTCTTCTACTAAATATGCATAGCAAATGGAACCTTCAACTTTTTCATTATTTCTAACATTTAATTTTAACTTATGAAGATACCTACAACCATTATGTTTGGTTTCAATAAAATAAATTACAATATTAATTTATGATAGAAAGAATAAAGCATAGCTACTTATATTTATTTATCTCTCAAAATGATACATTAGCCTGTATTTCACTAGCCCAGCTATCCTTGCTTCATAAGCCAAATGGACCGGCAAATGCTCCATGAGTCAAAAAAGCTTAGTTGGAATATCTAATCAAGCTTAAAAAGAATGAGCGGTATGTCATTCTCCAGTCTCACCATATCATCTTTTTTATTGTGGTTGTGGTTAGCTATTTGAAGAACAGATTATGTTATGTAAGGACCTTCCAAACATTTAGGAAAAGTATTTCACAAAAAATAAGTGGTATTAATCTCTACATAAATACATGATAGTCATGACTTCCTATTCCAAATAACTTAAGCTTGTTCATATCTACACATCTACTCATATTTGACACATATCCATCAAGGAATTTCAAAATTTTAACCCATTATCATAATCTCTATTATGCCTTCTTATCAATTGTGTAACAAGCTTTAGGATATTTTCTTGTAGCCTCATTCTGTTTTGATTTAGAATGCTAACAGTAATCAATCAACTCTTGTCTTTATTTTAAAGTGTCCTTTATATTTCCACCTACATTCAAGACAGTGTTGAAACAATATCAAACATATTTTTTTCAATATGCATTACATCCAAGTTATTAGAAATTAAATTGGACCTCTAATAGGGCAAGCCCCAAAAAATATTGTGTTTTCTCCAGCCAAATGTTTTTCATATTGGTCCTTTAGTTCTAGTAGTCTCTATTTAAGATACTTTTTCAAACCCAAACTCTGAATCTCTGTCAAGATATCATCTCTTGAATGAACAATTGGTGGAACTATCTTCACTATTTTATTTTTTCGAAATATATTCTATTTTTATGTAATGGATGATTTGTAGGTAGAAACTTATGATGGTTATCAAATGATGACTATTTACTACTAAATTTGAGAGTAAAAGCATCAGACTTGTCCATGCAATACGGGGCTACTACCCATCTTGTAGTACTCCAACCCAATAATATTGAATATGTAGGAAAATCTCTTACCATCTAAATAAGGGACTTTTTCATAATGAAAATTTTCTTCTCTGAGATGTAATATGTATTCATGCCAACATTTCATAAATGATTTAACTCTACAATAAGAGACTGTGAGAAAATATCCAACATGTCTTTTGGATTTTTTGGCCCTAGAACCAATATTGACAGAAACATATATTGCTTCCTCAAACACAACCATTGAGAAAAATTGTAAGGTGTCACTATCACTGGCCATGTAGTTTACTATTGTCTAGACTGGCCAAATGGCTGAAAACCATCAATGTAGAGACCCAATCTCACAATTTGACTTTCAACAGCAAAATTTTGATATATATGATAAAAATGCTTCCAAGCGAGTTAATTTGATAGATGACGCATCACCCTTTATTCAATCTCATGCTCAGAATGCCACTTCATATCATGTGCTATAGTATTTAATACATATAGTCTCCGCAATCAATGAATTTAAAGGGAGTAATACAACTTCTTAAATGCAACTTTCATCTTCTGTCATATTTCCGCAACACGAGATGCCTTCTTAAACAGAGGATGATCACAAATCTTATAGCTAATTAAATCTATATCACCACACCAATATAACAAACATCCATTGAAACAATAATCAAATTTTTTCACTGGTAGACCCATACCTCATAGTAACTTATTTGTGCTGTAAAAGTTGTTAGTTACCAAATTATTATACAGAATAATCTCTTTTATCACTTCTGTTACCTAATCAAATAATTTCTTAGATATATGAATTTTAGACTTCATACTCAAAAATTGATCCACAAGTGATAATTGCGAATGTGTTTTACAACCAGGCCACAACCTATTATCTACAGCTTTATGCATATCATAAAATTTATGAGCTTCAGAATTAAGTGGTTCATCCATGTAATCCATATTGAAGTCAACACCAGTAGCTTCCTTGACCATTCTATGGTATGGGTTTAATGTTTTCTAATTACATATATAGGATTCAGTACTCTCATTTTGGTCAATGTTCACAATCATTGTAATTTCTCCTTGATAAATCCAAACAAAATAATTTGGTACAAAGCCATATTTAGCCAGATGGTATCGAATAATGTTTACATCATGAAAATACATATTCTGACACTTGTGAATATTACATGGACACTTACTTTTATCTCTGTCGATCCATCTCAATTCACTACTAGCAAAGTTGAAGAAAGTTTCTAGCACACTCAAAAAATCTTTATTCAAAATTCTATTCATAAACCTTTTATACATCCACTTACGATTTGAATTAATTTTTCCTTGTTATATTTACAAAGAAATAAGCTCAATCATAATTCTAAATGAAACTTACAATGACTACAAATAATACTATTAATTAAATAAAATCACTCACAGATGAATATGCAAAGATAAAATATCGTGAATATCTTGGTAATTTGTCAATAGAATCTACATAAAGAATCAGAGAATTAATTAGCACGCTAAAGGTGAAAAAATATCATGCTATTGCTAAAGGAAGGGAGCATGTCTCTTATAGTGTACCAATCAAAGCCACACAAAAAGGTAAGAATAAGGAGAACACAAGAACCAAGTGAAATGATGTTTAGTATATCTACATACATACTGCAATATATGTACATATAATACTGCAGCATTATTTGTACATGTATACTGAGTATATATGTACTTAGTATATATGTACATATAATATTATAGTATATATGTACATATACTATAGTAATATATGTAACTAGTGAAATGCTAGTATATATGTACCTATATATAGTAGTATTAAATAATTATCAAAACAAAACTTTATTAAATTTTTTATTTTGATTTGATTGACTAGTTTAAATTTCATACGGATATGGTATGGCATTGTTCCCCATATGAAACTTTTATAAGCGAATGAATTTTTTACAAGATATTACATGCTGTGACTAGGATAACTTTGTGGTAGCAGAAAGATGATGACTAGAGGAACTGGGGGACAAAAAGCAACGTCAATTTAATGGATAGATTATATTTTATGCACTATATATATGTATATGTATTGAACTTTTATCTTGTACAATCTTATTACAAATTTTTTGTGCCTTGTGTTTCCAAGTTCGATGCAATTTCAAATAAACAAAGATGATTTTTGTAGCCCTAGTTAAGGTGTTTGTTCATTTTTTTATTATTATTATAGAATATATAGTTGTTTGATGTTCATGCTCCATAATAGGTGTTTATGCTTTACTTTAATGTAAATACTTGTACATTTATACCTATATATATGTATATGTACATATATACTAGTATATATCTACATATACATATATACTGGTATATATGTACAAGTATTTACCAGTATATGTGTATATGTAATTATACGCTATAGTATATGTACATATTTATATGTATATATAGATGCTTATTATATGTACATATATACACTAAAGTATATGTACATATACACTACAGTGTATATGTACATACATACTATAGTCAATATGTATACCCTGGTATATATGTACAAGTATTTACTAGTATATATGTACATACTCGTACATATACACAGTAGTGTTTATGTACATACATGTACTTATATATGTACATATATATTGTAGTGTAAATGTATACACATATATGTACATATACACTGTAGTGCATATGTACATATACTAAGTATATATGTACATATAAAGACTTGTATATATATATATACCAGTATATATGTACATGTACATATATACCAGTATATACATATACACTATAGTATATATGTACATATATACTGAGTATATATGTTAGAATATATGTACATATAATACTACAGTTTATATGTACATAGATTGCAGTAATATATCTAACTAGTGAAATACTAGTATATATGTACATATACATTGTAATATATATGTACATCTATATTGTAGTATTATATATTTATCAAAACATATATTTATTTATTTATTTTGATTTGATTGGCTAGTTTAAATATTGTATAGATATGGTACCACATTGTTCCCTGTACGAAGCTTTTATAAGTAAAGAGATTTTTTACTAGAAATGATGCACCGTGACTCAGACATCTTTGTAGTAGTAGAAATATGGTGATCATAGGAGATGAGGGAGAGAAAGCAACGTCAATGCATAGATAGATTATACTTTATGCACTGTTGGTAGATAAATTGATGAATATGATGTAATAAAATTTTGTTATGTTTTTGTTGAATTATGTAAAATATTGAATCATAATAATTTTTTAAATGATTTTATTTTTTATTAATTATAAATTATCATTTATAGTTTATGTTTTAATTTACTTTAATATAAAAATATTAAATTATTTAATTAAATAATTTGAAAAAAAACAATAAAATTCTGAAAATAGTTTCGGAATGAAAATATCTAGGGAATTTTCCCTTGCAAATTTAGCTAGGGAATTTTCCCTTACTATTTTAGATAGAGAAATTATTATTTTAGCTAGAGATTTTTCCATTGCTAAATTTATTTTGCTAAGGACTATTTTCCTTACTAATTTTTAGTGACAAGCACTTTATATTGGGAAAGCTTCCATTGTTATATCCGTCTAGCGATGGCAACTCTAGCTTATTAATTTAGCTAGGGAAATTGTTATTTTAGCTAGAAATATTTCAGTCTCTAAAATTTTTTAGCAATGGACTCTTTCCTTCGCTAATTTTTAGCGACGAGTACTTTAGATTGGGAAAGCTTCCATCGTTAATCCATCGCGATATCCCATTTAAGGATAGAAAATCTCCATTTAACTAAGGAATTATCCCTAGTTATTTGGGATTTTTTTTGTAGTGCAAGATAGGGACGCGAAAAAGAAAAGATTTGCTAGTGTGAAGGAGCAAGCTTTTCACATCTCAATGAAGATCAAAGATCAACATTTTAACTATGATTTAACTCAATCTTTGAATATAAAAATAAATAAGATAGAAAAAATAAATCGAATGAAGATCCAATTCCATGAACTTTTGGTAAATCAATTAATGAAGAATTCAGACATGAATAATAATAGATATGGACTAGAAAACATATCATACAAAGTATTAAGCTAGAAAACAAAATGTGAAGAAGCTTGCAATTACAGATTCCTAGCATTACAAATATGGGCTGATTAGAGATACGAATAATTACAGATGTATAATTAACAGACATTAACATTAACATATTTTGAGGAAAACTGCAATTAAAGTACAATTTGCTAAAGTAAACTAACAAAGCTAAGAAGAATAAGAATTAAGCAAAACTAGTTGACTACAATGCTCTTAGTAATTCAGTCACATCATACATTAAGTTTACTAACAAGATAGAGATTAGAAATGAATGAATATAATCTAGTAAAACTAAAGCTTTATATTATAAAGACACATGACTGAAATACAAAGAGTAAAGCCAAAGATATGCATAAATAAATAATTAATTAAAGTAGCAGACTAAGGACACACAATCTTATGAACTAAAGACCTGCCAAAAAAAATCGCAGTGAAATAGAAATTTATCCTAATATTTTAGTAATTAACTTAAAGATTATTTACATACACATCAATTCAAATTTAAAGGATAAGGAGGATGATAACTTATTAATTTAGCAAAAATTATAGATATGACCATCACTTATGTACTTTTCCAATTAGATATTTAATTGAGATATTAATTTTTTTTATTGAAATACCAAATTTATTTTTTTATGATGGTTATTAGCTCACATAATATGAAAATTCCAATCTAATCTTTTATTAGCAGTCTAATCGCATAAAAGGATTATTTTATCAAAGAAAAGATTAAAGAAAATCTATATTTTGGCAAGTGCAGCTCACGAGGGCTATTTTTCATAATGCCCAAATAGTTAATGAGCAATAAACCAAATGGGCACATCACTTTTTTTAAAATATTATAAAACAGGTTATTTAATTTCATCAAACATAACATGGCTATAATTGAAAAAAAAATAATAAAATCAATTAATATACTCATATTATAATGTTTGACCAAAACAAAACATTGCAGATATATAAACGACAAAAAATACAATGATACACATAAATTCAAACAAAAAACTATAAATACATATCTGTGTGTGTGTAACATATATCAAGAGTATCATCAAATGCACATAAATATTTATTAACATATGCTAAATCTAAAATAGCTGAAAAGAAAAAATAAAATAAAAGGAAAACATACGCTATATAAAGAGTATCATATATTAAAAGTTTCATTTTATGCATTAATGATATTTTTTGATTCTTGTTTATAATTATTTTTTATTGCTAATTGTTGAATTTAACAAAAATTATACTACTAGAATAACATTAAAAATAAAATATCACACCAATATTAAAGACAATTCTTCATTTGGAGATTTAGATCCAATAAACAATTATAATTAAAAAACTTTTCTTTGATATATTGATTCTCTGTAATAATCTCAGAATCAACATTAGATCATAGTCAAAAATTTGAAAGTCATTATTAAATGATGTGTTTCATCTTGTTTGATTTTTTTTTCATTGAGTTCTACACTTTTATTTTTGATAATTTCTAATTTTTTGTATGTGTGACAAAGAAATTGGTAAGTTTTTTTGTGTACAGAAGTATATTAGTGCACATGTTTCATTTTAAACAATAAATAATGTGCATGTAAAGCAAACATAGATTGAACTATATAAGCAACTTAACATGCACCACATGTCTATTACTTTGAATATATATACTATATGCACATTTTTTTTAAAACAAAAGGGTGTACTCTATTACTAATCAAATTATCTATCATATTACCCATGTGAACCTTATATAATGATGGAATAATTACTTTTTATAAATGTATACACGAGATAGGTCACCATGCATGGCAAGTGTGCTTTAAGAATGTTTGGTATCTAAGAAAACACATTGAGAAACTTCTATACAATGTTTGTTTCCCTACTTACAATAATGTATAGTCTGCCATGGGTTCTTAGTCTTTTACACCCCCCATCTCTCCATCAAGTGTGATTTGATTCTACATGCCAATATTAGATAGATATAATAAAGACTTAGTGTAGTGAATTTTTTTCAATAGTACTATTAAACAAAAATTAATATTGGGCCAATTAAATTAATGAAAGCATTTACAATCATAATAGAATAGAATGAATATGGAATTTATTGGGTACCTAATTAAAGACCAGAAAATATGATTTATTAAGAAAAACAAATAAATAGAATTATTTCCTAAAAATCCACCAACAAAAATTACAACCTTAACAAACTGTCAACAATTGCAATTACGGCAAAATTAAAGGTTATGGTTAAGTTTTACCTTCTTCTTTGAGAAAAATTTAAGAGTTTCACAATATAACCATAGAAACCTATCTAGTAGATAAATTTCCACAGGTTCTTCATATTCATCGTCTCTCCAAAATAAAAATTTTTAAAATATAAAAAACCAAAAATTAAAATATAAGATAATTTTAATTTAAAAAATTACAGTACCTTGCTCTTCTTCTCCTATTGTTTTTATTTTCTTCGTCCTCTTTTACTATTCTTCGAATTTTAGAGCTAGCATACTTTTTGGTTGATTTAAAATCCATAAAACTTAAAAAAAAAATAATCATTAAAAGAAAAAATGTTCATACTACCAATTTATCATTAATACACAAGAACTCAATAAAAAAGCACCATTTAGCTCACTACCGATTTTAAATTTGCAAAACTCATTTTTAATTTCTCATTAAATTATAATGATGATAAACAAAAAAACACAGAGAGAGAGAGAGAGATGTTCTTTGTTTGATAGTTTCTTTGAAATAATGTTGTGATGACTATGTGTTTTGAGAGATGTTCTTTGTTCGGTACAGTTCTTGGAAACAATGTTAGAATGGTAGTGTGTTCTAATAGTCGAAGGTTTTTCAGGAAGTGAACTAACCTAATTACATAGAGATGGCCAGATGGGGGAGAGATGGGTTAGAGATAAAAAATATTAGAAAACAAAATTATATTATATTTAACCATTAATTATATTTCATAAATAAATAAATTTAAGGTTAATAGTATATGAAATTTTTATGGTTATTTTTTATAATATTATTTATAAATTAATTAAATAAATTTTAGAAATAAAAAAAATAATAATTTATAGTTATAACAATGGAGAAAATAAATAATAATACTAATAACCATGAACATTATTAATTGGTAATTAATTTTTCATATAATTTCATTTATTAAAAAATATATTATTTCATAAAACCATTGATAAATTGTATAAATATATAATCATACAAAATTTATAACATCTCAATTAAACAAAAAATAAATAACCAAGTAAATAATGAATAAGTAACATATCAATAATATTCAAATAATTAATAATATATTTGACCATAAAAATAAAAATATATAATATTAACATTATCCAAAAAAATAAAATTAAAAATTAATTACTTAAAAATATAACTCAAAAAAATAAGACTACACATAAATCCAAAAATAAAAAAAAAATACAAAAGCAACCAAATTTCAACTTGTATATTTTTAATAACAAATTATTTTATATAAATTTTTAGTAGCTATTGCAATATTATTAAAAAATGAGAACAAAATAGTAAGCAAATAATAATTTTCTATACAATGATTATTAACTTCTAAATTAATAATCATACATCAAAGTAAAAAAATGAGTTATGAAAACTATAGTACATAATAAATGAGAAGTATCAACAACAAAATTTTAAAAAAGATTTGTTTACTTCTTTAAAGTAAACATCACTATAGAGAAGCTCTATAATGACTCCTAAATGACAATGATAATTGAATTATCTTTCTCAATACCTAATAATACTATCGGCTTCATTCATAGATAAAACTACTAATATTTCTCTATGATATATCATTTTTTCTTATAATATATACATTATAGAGATAATCTCTTGTGTATGCATAAAAGCATCATATTGCACATCACTATTCTCTTAGTTGCACATTTATATTAATGTATAAACTTTTATATATAATGGCATATGATTATATAAATGTTTAAGTGAATAGATATAATGCTGTGTTTACAATATTTTTATAAATATTACACACACACACACACACACATGTAACACTTATATATATATATTATATAGTTTATATATCACATTTATATACACATTATAAATATTATATAGTTATATAAAAATTTATATTTTATATAAATGTTTATAAATGTGTATAAAGATTTTATATATTATATAAATGTTATATAAACAATTATATAAATGGATATTATTATGTAAATGTTGTATAAATATTTATAAACATCAACACATATGTATAAATATTTATAAATAATTTTATATGTTTATATAAACATATCAATGTTTATATATAATGCTATACGTTTATATATATTAAAGTATAAACATTTATATATAATGTCATAAGATTATATAAATATAAAAATATTAATATATAATGATGTGATTTTAATATTTATATAAATATTATATTGTTACAAATCGAGCATACTATTTTCCAAAACAATATACCACTCATGCTATAGTGTTTTTGAATATATATATATATATATATATATATATATATATATATATATATATATATATTATTTTTTTATTTTTTTATTTTTTTATTTTTTTTATTTTTTTCAAATCATGAAATATACAAGAAGAATAAAAGTTTTTTTTTGAGTTTACCAAAAAGTAAAAATCTTTTATTCTGATATATTTTTTAATATGAATATTTACTTATTTAGGTAATTTTTCAAAAAATATTATTTTAATGCACCATAACATAATCTTCCATAGATCTAATAACATCTAACAACAATATCAAAATATTTTCAAACAATATTAAACTAGCAAAAAAAAAAGAGTTTACTAATAAGCATCACCATGAGTAACTCATATATTATATTTAATTTAGGATGGTTTTTTTTTACATGGAAAAAACTAATTTTTTCCTTAATTTTATCAAAATTAAGGAGGTTGTAAAAAAACATGAACAATATCAAATTTAATGAATTTGATTTTATCACTATTATACAATAAACACAAATAGAACACTCATGCATTTTAATTCATATTTATTTGTTAGCATGGACTTGTAATTTATTTTAATTTGGACTGTTAATTGGAAGTTAATTTTAATATCTTATAATTTGGATTGTTAATTGGGTGTAAAATTTAATTTTTTTAATTTGAATGTTAATTATAATTTATTATATTTTGAAACTTTAAAATAATTTAGAATCTACTGTATTTTTTGTAAAGTTTTCAAATAGCAAATTAAATGATTTGTATAGCATGAGAAACATGCTTTAGTATAGCATCATATTGCACATCATTATTCTCTCAGTTACACATATATTTATTTGAATGTGTGAAAAAAAAGCAAAACTCAACAATTCTTTCACTAATTATGAATATTCTTGATTATATGAGTATTCTAATTTGAGTCGGATATACTTTTTAAGCAAATGATTAATAATTTTTATAATTTTTAAAATATAATTTTTAGATTTTATCTCTTGATAAAATAAAAATTTATTATATTTTAACATTAAACAAAGTTGACTTGACAATTCAAGTAGCAAAACCTGAGTTGGTATTCACCTGCAAACTAAGCAACAAAGATCTAGGTTGAATATTTTTGGCCTTACTAAATCAATGTGAGCAACCAAACTCTCTGAGATATTAGTTCTGCCTTACTTAATTGCTAATTAAACAAATAAATATTTTGGCTTAACCCAATATAGCATTTCTAACACAAGCACAATAAATAGTCAAAACTTCCATCACTTGTAAACTCTTATGAATCATAGACCAGAAAATATATGAGTTGCTTTTAATTAAATTGTTCATAAATAAATAAAACATATTGTGTTTAACGATAATTTAAACAATAAGATTTAAGATAATACTGACATTTCATCCTATGCATTATTTGTGATCAGCTAGCATTCATAAAAATTTTATATAAAACTAATATCAATTTTTTCTAAGTAAGCTTTGTATTTATGATGTATGTATGCAAACTTTAATGGAAGTTGAGGTGTTAAATTATTTTTCATGGTTTATGGTATTGTACATAAAGGTTCATAAACCTATTTCTAATTTTTAAATATCTATAACCTAATTTATGGAGTTTTGTATGGAAATAATGCATTTTAAATAAAAAATATAAAATATAATGTTAGTTTGAAAAATATTACCAACTTAGTGTGTATGGATACATCGTTGAAATGGCTGTCATTCACAATGATGGCCATTTCCACACTGTTAAATTTTAAAAATTAGAGGCAGCATTGTGAATGACAGCTAATGAATTTTAAAAATTTTCAAATGCCACCATTGGGATCGATAGCTATTTAATAAAACCAATGGTCATCATTCACAATGCAAGCATTTGAATTTTAAATATATTCAAATGATGGTGATAGGAACGATGACTATTTAATTAAACCAATGGCCATCGTTCTCAATGCCGGATATTAAATTTTAAAAATTTTCAAATGTGAATGGTGAATTTGTAGTTGGGTAAGTTTTTAATTCTAAATCTGAATAGTAAAAGGATACAAAGATTTACTTAATATGAGTACACCATGAGTTTGTTGTAGTTGCCTCCTCAAAAAAATTACTAGTTTTAAGATGTAAGAAGGCCGAAGTATATCAATATCAATAAAAGTTGCATGCCATGGTTGTAAAAGATATTAACTTATTTGTGATCAACAAATATAAAGGGTCGCATACTTGTGTAAATCCATGTTTAAACCAAGACCATCATCAATTAGAGTCAAAGTTGGTTGCTACTCATATAGAATCTATAATTATGGCACAATTTATATTCTCCCCTGCTACTATTCAAGCAATCATGATGGAGAAATGGGGATATAAAATTTAATATAAAAAAAGCCTTGGATGGGAAGCATAAGGCATTTAGACACTTATTTGGTGATTTTATTTAATCATATATAGATCTCCCACATTTGTTCCTGGCCATAGAATAAGCCAATCATGGATTTGTTGTTATTTGAAAAACCATATCTCATAGTGTGTCAAACAATGAGACATATCAGTGCGTGTTCTGGTCATTCAAGCCATCTATAGAAGGGTTCGCAAATTATCATTCTATACTAAGTATTAATGGTACACATTTGTATGAGAAGGATGAAGGGACATTGTTGATTGCTATGAGATGTGACAGAAATAATTAGTTATTTCCATTGACATTTGCTATCATAGAAGGCGAGGATATTGATAGTTGGGGAATTTTTATGGCATGTATCAGAAATAGAGTAACTTAATAGACAAGGATTTGTGTTATATTTGACAGACACCAGGTATTATAGCAGCTATGAGTGATAATTATCTTAATTGGGATGCACCATATGGTTATCACAAGATCTATATGCATCATCTTGCAAGAAATTTTATGACCAGCTTCAAAGATAAATAGAATTTGGTCTGCAAAGTAGATGTTGCGACAATAACATGGAAGATGATCTCTCTTCCGTTATGGGTACTTTCACATGATGGAAGTCAAAAATATGGAATAATGACAACCAATATGTCAAAGGTATTTAATAGTGAACATAAAGGGGCTCATAGCCTACCAATCACTATATTAGTTCAGTTAATATTTCTTGCCTTAACAGTTACTTTGCTACAAGAAGGGAACAAGGTGCTAATAGATTGGCATCAGATGAGCAGTTCACACCATATGTTGATACTCGGATTCAAGGTCATGTGGTTAAGGCTTAATTAATAAAAATTGTTATTTACGATTACATATAGGGCATATTTTCATGTAAGGTCCAAAAGACCTCAGCATAAATGACAAGAAATGCACATGTGGTAAGACACTGATATATGGATTTCCATGTAGCCATATCATAACAACATATCAGCATCAATGTGTTGATTTTCAGTTATTTGTTCAAGACTACTATACTACATAGTCCTACTATGACACTTGGGAAATCTTGTTTTATCCCATATTCAAAGAAGATGAATGACTTTTTTATGATGGTCCAATGATTATAGCAGATATGTCAATGAAATGACAAAGTCAATGGCTATCCTAAATCAATCCGTTTGCATAATAAAATAAACAATAAAGAAGAGAAATCTAAGATAAAATGTAGGTTGTATAAACAAGAGGGTCACAATCAATGTTCTTGTAAGAATAGAAATCAAGTTTAGTTGTTTATTTGTAAAAGAGGCCTCACTTTTTTGTTGTTATTCGGTATAAGACTTATGTACTAATATTAATTTTTTGTAAATGAGGCCCTGAATATTTTGTTGTTGTCTTGTATCAGACTTATTCTATTGAATGAAACATTCTTATTCTATGTGTGTATTATAAATTAACATTGTGATTAATATTGACAACTATGTTTGACAATTATTCTAGATTTGTTATATCTTATAGATATGGCTAGGGGGTTTCATGATGAGGATCTGTCGGATACAGCTATCTTGGTATTGCAAGATAGACATCGATCACACTTAGTAGATACAGAGCAGGTACATAATTTATTAATTAGCAATTACTATTAGTAATTTTAACATGTAATTTATATATAATCACTTTTAAATTTGGTTGTTTTGTTGCTTATAGCTTCAAAAGATCCTCTACCCTCGATAACAGATGAGAGCCTTCATGACTATGTGGAGGATGGATATTTGGATTTAGCCATACATTATTACGGTTGGATTTTATGGTATATATCATTTGGGCCACATTGCCATTGATTGGCCACTTATCACCCCACTCATCGAGAGATGGTGGCCTGAGATGCACATGTTTCATGTGCTAGTAGGGGAGATGATGATTATCTTATAAGATGTCACCATCCTCCTTGGCCTTCATATCCATGACCCAGCAGTCACTGGCACATATGCGTTTGATGTGGCGATGTTGTTTGTGGAGTTGCTCGGTATCATCTCATCCACCGATGCTATCAGAAGAGCCATTATCTCTTTGTTGCAGATGAAGTCACATTAGAGTGTTGTGCATGTGGGTTCATCTTAGTGCTTATTGGATCCTTCTTATTTGTGGACAATAAGGGTGTGCATGTTCTGTTCTTTCTCTCACCACTTTGAGATTTGATGGATACTATGATATATAGTTGGGGTGGTGTAGTACTAGCACATACATACCATGAGTTATGTCGAGCTAGCTTAAATCATAGCCATAGTATTAGCAGTTGTATTACACACATACATGTATGTAATAAATGAGAATGTGTATTGTTATGTATGTATGATTTATCATATTTTTCTTAACACAATATAATAAGTACAATATTATGACCCACTTTCTCATTATTTTGTATTCAGCTATGGTCTTGGAAGAGACTTCACGTCGGACGACCTAATTTTGGGTAACCACACGCAGATATAACACCACCACCCGCTCATGCCTTACACGATGCTGATGTCAATTTCGGGGATGGTGACCTACCTGAGGCTATTAGCAATGGATTACCAGCTCAATCTCTGGCAAAGCTAGAGGTAGAGCTAGCTCTTTCACTATGGTGTAGATGAAGAGTACCTTTAACATGGGTGCATAACCCATCGGGTGTACTTTTCCTAAACCAAGATCAACTAGATGCACAGACTCTTGATCAGGTAATATTTATGTAAAATTATATGGTTCTATATTAATTATATTCATATTATTGTAAAATTTATTGATATTATGTGTTCACATATAGGTGTCATGGAAACCATATACTGGAGAGTTACTTGATCAGCTCCCATAAATCTGCTTAGCTGATCAGGAGATCTAGCAGTGTATCAATATATCTATCTGTCTATTAATATATTTGTTTATCTATCAATTTATCTATCTATCGATCTATTTGACTAGCTATCTATTTTTATATATATCTTACAATCTATTTATCAATCTGTATATCAATTTGTCTATATATTTATCTATATATCTATCTAATTATAGAACTATTTGTCGATTTATATGACTATCTATCTATCTATCAATTATTTATCTATCTATCATTTTGTGTATCAATCTATCTCTCTATATGTCTATATATATGTATATCTATTTGTATATCAATCTATGCATTTATCTATCTAATTATATATATTTATCAATCAATTTATCTATCTATCTATTTGTCTGTCTATCTATATTTTCTATCTAGTTCTCTATCTATCTATCTATCTATGCATAAATCAATTTTCAATCAATCAATCAATCTATCTATCTATTTATCTTTCTATCTATCGATTTGTCTATCGATCGATTTATATATCTAACTATTCTCTATCTATTTTTCTATCTATATATCTATTTGTCTAAATATCTAAAAATCTATTTGTCTATATATATATATATATATATATATATATATCTCTCTCTCTATCTTTCTATATGTCTATCTATCTATCTATTTATTTGTCTATCAATCTATCATTATAGCTATCTATATATCTATCTATTTGTTTTTTTATTTATTTATCTATTTATCTATCTATTTGTATATATATATGTCTATCTATCTATTTATCTATGTATCTATTTGTATGTCTATAGATCAATCTATCAATCTATCTATATATCTATCTATCTATCTATCTATCTATCTATCTATCTTTCTATCTATTTGTATATTTCACTATCTATCTACCTATCTATTATCTATATATATATATATATATTTATCTATCTATTTATCTATTTAGCTATCTATTTATAAGTCTATCTATTTGTCTATCTATATTTCTATTGATTTATTTATCTATATTTTTTTCTATCTATCTATCTATCTATATATCTATCTTTTTAACTATCTATATATTTGTCTATCTATTTTTTTATATATCTATATAATTAACTATCTATATATTTGTCTATATATATATATATATCTATTTATCAATCTATCTATGTGTCTATCTATCTATCTATTTATATATTTATCTGTATATTATTCTGTCTATCAATAAATCTATCTATTTGTCTATCAATTTGTCTATCAATATATCTATCTATCTATTTTTCAATTTATCTATGAATCTATGTATTTATATGTCTATCAATCTATATAATAATCTAATTATCAATATGTCTATTAATTTGTCAATCAATTAATCAATCTATCTAACTATATATGTGTTTATCTTTCTATGTAAATATATATTTATCTATCAATATATCTATATATTTCTATATCTATTTATCGACCTATCTCACTTTTTGTCTATCTATCTATTTATTATTCTCTCTATCAATCAATCTTTTAATAACTCTACCAATCTATCTATCAATCTCTCTATCTATTTGTTGACCTATCAGTTTATAAATCTCTCTATCTATCCTTCTCTCTATCTATCTATCTTTCTATTTGTCCATCTATATGTCTATCTATATGTCTATCTTTCTATTTATCTTCCTGTCTATCTGTCTATTTATCTATCAGTCTATATATCTATAGATCTGTTTGTCTATCTATTGGTCTATATGTCATTTTATCTTTGCATCTCTATGTATTTCAATATGTCTATCTAAATGGTTATCTATCAGTGTATTTATCTATCTATATGTCTATCTTTAATCTATTTATCTACATGTGTATCTATCTTTCTATCAATCTTTCTATCTATCTTTCTGTATATATGCCTATCTATATATGTGTCTATCTATATGACAATAAACCTATCAATGTGTCTATCTATCTATCTATCTTTCATTCTATCTATATGTCAGTCTATATGTCTATCTACTTGCATGTATATATGTCTATCTATCTGTGTGTTTATCAATCAGTCGATATGTCTATCTATCTATCTATCTATCTTTTTTTTCTATCAAACTATCTGTCTGTATATCTATTTGTCTATATATCTACCAATCTGTATGTCTATCTATCTATCAATCAAATTATATTTCTATCTATCTATCTTTCTATCTATGTATTTGTCTATCTCTCAATCTCTGTGGCTACCTATTTGATTGTCAATCTATCTTTTATTTGTATTTTCATATTTCTATCTATTTATTTATTTATATGTCTATCTATATGTCAATCTATCCATCAATCAAACAATCTATCTATATGTTTTTCTATCTATTTGTCTCTCTGTCTATTTATCTGTCTGTCTATCTATGTTTCTATCTATCTATATATATGTCTATGTGTCTATCTATATGTATATCTATGTACTTGTATATCTGTCTATCTATATGTGCGTTTATTAGTTTGTCTATCTATCTTACTATATGTCTGTATATCTATCAATCTATCTATCGTGCTGTCTCTCATTAAGTCTATCTATCTAACTATCTAACTATATGTTTATCTTTCAATATATCTATCTATCTATATATGTATCTATCTATATATCTATATATCTATATATTTTATATATTTCTATCTATTTTGTTGTCAATTTTTTGTCTAACTATCTATATATCTATATTTATATATATCTATATTTCTATATATCTATATTTCTATATATCTATTTATAAATCTATAAAAAATGGTGTATATTTTTGTCTGTCTATCTGTATATCTCATTATCTATATGTCTATCGATTTGTCTATCTATCTGTATAACTATCTATTAATCTATATATCTATATATCTAACTATCTATCTCTCTATATGTTTGTCTATCGGCTTATCAATCTGTTTATCAATCGATATATCTATCTATCTATATATCTGTCTGTCTATCTATCTAACTATTTATATGTCTATATATTTGTCTATCTTTCTATCTATCTATCTATGTGTTCATCTATTTGTTTGCCTATTTGTCTATATATTTGTATATCTATTTTTGTCTATCTACATGTCTATGTCTATATATTTTAATATCTATCCATCTATATATTTATCTATTGGCCTATCATATATTTATATATCTTTCTATCTCTCTATCTATCTATCTATATATCTATCTATCCATCTCTTTGTCTGTCTATTTGTTTGTCTATCTGTCTATCTATCTATAGTCTATCTTTCTAAGTATCAATCTGTCTATCTATAGATCTCTCTATTTGTCTATTTATGTGTCTATTTGTATATTTTTTTATTTTTCTAACAATCTATCATTCTATCTATTATTTTTCTACCTATCTATTTATATATCTATTTATTTTACTATTTATTTGTTTGCCTATTTGTCTATATATGTGTATATCTATTTTCTATCTTTTTTTCTATCTATTTTTCTATCTATTTTCTATCTATTTGTTTCTCTATCTCTCTATCTATCTATCTATATATCTATCTAATTGTGTATATATATATATATACGCACACACACACACACACACACACACACATATATATATCTATCTATCTACCTATCTATGTATCTATCTATTTCTATATATACCGATATATCTATCGGTCTATCTATCTATATGTAAGCCTATCTATCTATCTATATGTCTATCTATATATCTATTTATCAGTATGTCTATCTTTCTATCTATATGTCAATCAATCAATCAATCAAACTATCTATCTATCTATCTATCTATCTGTCAATCACTCTCTCTCTCTCTCTCAATCTAATTCTCTATCTATCTATCTATCTATATATCTATCTGTCTATTTGTCTATATGTGTATCTATCTATCTTTCTATCTATTTATTTGTCTATATATATGTCTATGGGTCTATCTATTTATCTATCTATATATCTATCTATCTGTATAAATATATATATATATATATATATATATATATATATATATATATATATATATATATATCTACCTATCTATGTATCTTTCAATTTCTCTATATATCAATATATCTATCGGTCTATCTATCTATATGTCTATATATCTATCTATCTATATGTATATCTATTTATCTATCTATCTATTTATCAGTCTATGTATGTATCTATCTATCTACATGTCTATCTATCAATCAATTAATCTATCTATCTATCTATTTGTATGTTAATCTCTCTCTCTCTCTCTCTCAATCTATTTGTCTATATATCTATCTATTTGTCTGTTTGTCTGTCTATGTATCTATTTATCTTTCTATCTATCTATTTGTCTATTTATATGTCTATCAGTCTATCTATCTATCTATCTATATATCCATATGTCAAACTATCTATCTATCTTTATATTTATGAGTTTATTTATCTGTCTATCTTTCTATCTAGCAATTTGTCTATCTATATATCAATTTATCTATCTATTTGACCATCGATCTCTCAATATATTTTTCTATATATCTATCTATCTATCTATCTCTATATCAATATCTATATCTATCTTTCTATCAAATTGTCTATTTAATTTTCTATCTATCTATCTATTTAACTATCAAACTAAATATCTACATGTCTATCGATATGTCTATCTATCTATCTTTTGGTCTATTTATTTGTCTATCTATAAATATATAAATAAATCAATCTTTATCTATCTGTCTGCTTGTCTATATATTTATCTATCTATCTGCATATCTTTCATTCATTATATCTTTCTATTTGACTATCTATCTATCTATATATCTATTTATCTATCTATCTATCTTTTAGTTTATATATCTATTTATATATCTATATATATGTGTTTCTATATTTTTTTATCTATCTACATGTCTATCTATCAATTTGTCTATCTATCTATCTATTTATCTATCTACCAATCTATCTTTTAATTTGTGTCTATGTCTCTCTTTCTGACTATCTATCTATCTAACTAATAAATTGTCTAAATATCTTTCTATTTATCAATCTATCTATCATTATGTTTATTTTCTATCTATGCATCAATCTATATATCTATCTATCTCTCAATCTGTCTATCATCTATCTATAAATCTATTTATCATTATTTTTATTAATCTGTATTAAAATTTTTCTATAAATAGACTTAGTAATCTATTTATCTACTATCTATCTATCTATTTATTTTCTATCTGTCAATATGTTTCATTATGTCTATTTTCTATATATTTGTCTCTCTCTCTCTATCTATCTATCTATATATCTATCTAATTGTCTATATATATATATATATATATATATATATATATATATATATATATATATATATCTATCAATCTATTTATCTATCTATTTATCTACCTATCTATGTTTCTATCTATTTCTCTATATCTATATATCTATATATCTATCAGTCTATCTATCTATATGTCTATCTATCTATCTATCTATATGTCAATCAATCAATCAATCAATCTTTCTATCTATCTATTTGTCTGTCAATCTCTCTCTCTCAATCTATTTTTTTATCTATCTATCTAACTATATGCCTGTCAATGTGTCTGTGTATCTATCTATCTTTCTTTCTATCTATTTGTCTATCATTATGTTTATCAGTCTATATATCTATCTATCTATCTATATATCTATATGTCTAATTATCTATCTTTATATCTATGTGTTTATTTATTTGTCTATCTTTCTATCTAGCAATTTATCTATTTATATATCTATTTATCTATTTGGCCATCGATCTGTCAATATATCTTTCTATCTCTCTATCTATCTCTCTATCTATCTATCTCTATATCTATCTCTCTATCTATCTTTCTATCAATTTGTCTATTTATTTTTTTATCTGTCTATCTAGCTATCAATTTAACTATCAAACTTAATATTTATATGTCTATCAAAATGTCTATCTATCTATCTATCTATCTTTTTGGTCTATCTATAAATCAATCAATCAATCTATTTATATCTATCTGTCTTTCTATATATATATATATATATATATATATATATATTTATCTATCTATCTACCTATCTATCATTCATTATATCTTTCTATTTGACTATCTATCTATATATCTATTTATCTTTCTATCTTTCTTTCTTTCTATTTTTTTGTTTATATATCTATTTATATATCTGTATATATGTGTTTCTATTTATTATTGTTTATCTGCATGTCTATCTATCTATCAATTTATCTATCTACCTACCTATCTATCTTTCAATTTGTCTCTGTCTCTCTTTCTGACTATTTATCTATCAATCGAATAAATTGTCTAAATATGATTCTATATATCAATCAATCTATCATTATGTCTATTTTCAATCTATGTATCAATCAATCTATCTATCTATCTATCTCTCAATTTGTCTATCATCTATCTATCATTATATTTATTAATATGTCTTAAATTATGTCTATAAATGGATCTAGTAATTTTTTTATCTACAATGTATCTATTTATTTATTTATCTATCTGTGTATATGTATGTCTATCTATATATCTGTCTGTCATTCTATTTATCTATCTATCTATTTCTGTCTATCTATTTCTTTGTCTATCTATCTGACTATCAATCTATCTTTCAATCTATCTACTAATCTATCTATCTATCTAATAATTTGTCTATAAATTTGTCTATTAATCTATCTATTTTTGTATCAATCAAACTATTTATCTATTTGTCTATCTATCTATCTATCTATCTGTATGCCAATCTATTAGTCGGTTTGTCTATATATTTATCTATCTATTTGTCTGTCTATATATCTACATATCTATGTGGCTATATGTTTGTCAATTTATCCGTTGATCTATCTATTTATCTATCTAACTGACTACTGTCTATAAAACTATATGTATATTTTTTAATCATTCTGTTATGTATCTGTCTATCTATTTGTCTATGTATCTATCTGTCTATCCGTCTATCTTTGTATTTTTCTATCTATTTGTTTATATATCTATCTATATATCTATCTATCTATCTAACTATTTATTTATCTATCAATCTATCTGTCTAATTATTTGTGTATATATATGTATATCTATTTATCTATCGCTCTATCTATTTTTATATCTATCTATCTATTTTTATATCTATCTATCTATCTATCTGTCAATATATCTTTTTATCAACATGTCTTTTTATCTATATGTATATCTATCTATTTATTTATCTATCTATCTATATGTTTATCTTTTTGATTATATGTATATCTATCTATCTATCTATTTGTCTATCTATCTAGCTATCTTTCTTTCTATCTTTCTTTTTATCTATCAATCTTTCTTTCTATATATCTATCTATCTTTCTACTTAACTTTCTGACTATCTATCTATCTATCTATTTATCTGTCTGTCTTTCTATCGATATGTCTATCTAACTCTCTATCTATCTTTCTATCTTTTAATCTATCTATTTGTCTATATATCTATTTATCAATTTATGTATCTATTTATCTATTTTTCCATAAAATTTTCTATATATCTATCTATATATCTATGTATCAATCTATCTATCTTTATATTTGTCTATATATTTATTTATCAATCAATCTATCTATCTGGCTATCAATATTTCTATCTATCTATATGTCTATCTATATGTCCATCTATCTATCTATTTATTTGTCAATCTCTATGTATATCTATATGTCTGTCTGCCTATCTATCTATCTATGTGTCTATCAATTTGTTTATCTATATTATTTATCTTACATTCTATGTATCTATCTATTATATTTGTCTATCTATTTGTTAATCTATCTATTTGTCAAATATACTTTCTATCTATCTATTTATCTCTCTTTTTAACAATCTATCTATCTATCTATCAATCTATATTTCAATCTGTCTATCAATCTATCTATCAAACTATCTTTCATGCTTTTTATGAATCAATCTATCAATCTATATACCTATATGTTTATCAATTCGTTTATATATTTATCTATCTATTTGTCTAGATATCTATCTAGTCTATCTATCTATCGATCTATCTTTTAATCTATCTATCTATTTACCTATCTATCTACCTTTCTATCTATATGTCTATATAATTGTATATTTGTATGTCTATCTATCTGTCTATCTCTTTTTGTATCTATCCATCTATATGTCAATTTTTTGCCTATCTATTTGTCTGTTTATATATCTATTTATATGTCTATATATCTATCTATCTTTCTTTATTTATGTCTTTCTATCTATTAATCTATTAATCTATTTATATATTTATCTATCTATCTATCTATCTATATAATTATCTTTCTATCTATCTAAATATTTGTCTGTATATTTGTATGTCTATTTGTCTATCTATCTATCTATCATCTATCTATCAATCTATTTATCATTCTATTTATCTATCTATCTAAAAATTTACTTATAAATTGATTTAGTAATGTGCTTATTTATTTATTTATTTATTTATCTATCTATCTATCTATGTCTCTAAATAACTAATTGTCTGTCTATCTATCTATCTATCTGTCTATCTGTCTATCTGTCTATCTGTCTATCTATCTATCTGTCTATCTATCTATCTATCAATATATCTATAAATCTATATACTTATCTTTCTATCTTTCTATATATCAATTTATCTAACAATTTGTCTATAAAATTGTCTATCAATTTATCTATTATTGTGTCTATCTATATATCTATATGTCTGTCTGTCTATATGTCTCCATGTCTATGTTGCTATATGTCTGTCTATCTATATATCTATCTATCTAGTTTTCTATCTATTTATCTATCTATATATATGTCTGTCTATCTATTTGACTTTCTATCTATCAAACTATATGTATGTTTGTTAATCATTATGTTTGTGTATCTATCTATATATTTGTCTATGTATCTATCTATTTGTCTTTCTATCTATTTTTATATCTATCTGTTAATATATCTATCTATCTATATGTCTATCTATCTATCTTTCTATCTTTCTATCTATCTGTCTAATTATTTGTCTATACATCTATCTATCTATTTGCCTATCAATGTGTCTATATATTTTTCTATCTATATATCTATTTATTTGTCTATATATATATATATATCAATATATATGACTTTTTATCTATATGTCTATCTATTTATTTATTTATTTATCTATGTATATATATGTCTATCTGTTTGATTTATGTCTATATATGTGTCTGTCTATTTATCTATCTTTCTTTTTATCTTTCTTTCTTTCAATATATTTGTCATTCTTTCTGTTTATTATTTGACTATCTATCTATCTATTTATCTTTCTATCTTTATATTGATCTGTCTATCTAACTCTCTATCTATCTATCTACCATTCTATCTATCATTTTGTCTATCTATCTGTCTGTCTATCTATCTATCTATTTATGCATCTATTTATGTAACTATTTATCTATTCGTCTTTTAATTTGTCAATATATTTGTCTATAATTCTATGTATCAATCTATATGTCTTTGTAATTGCCTATATATCCCTCTATCTATATATCTATCTATCTATCTATCTAGCTGTCTATATATGTATATATTTATCTGTCTATCTATCTATCTATATATTTCTATCTATCTATCCATCTATCTATCTATATGTCTATCAACCAGCCTCTCTATCAATCAATCAATCTATCTATCTATCAATATTATATATCTTACACTCTATGTATCTATCTATTATATCTATCTATCAATTTGCTGATCTATCTATCTATTTGTTAAATACTCTATCTATCTATTTATCTATCTTTTTATCAATCAATCAATCAATCTATTTATCTATCTATCTTTCTATCAATTTGTATTTCAAAATGTTTATCAAACAATCTATCTATCTATTTATCAATCTATCTTTCATTCTCTCTATCAATCTATCTACCTATATGTCTATCAATCTATTTATATATTTGTCTTTCTTTTTTGTCTAGCTATCTATCTAGTCTATCTATCTATCTATATATCTATTTGTCTATCTATCTATCTATCTATCTTTCTTATAATCTATCAATCTATTTATCTATCTATCTACCTTTCTATCTATTTGTCTATCTATCTGTATATTTGTATGTGTATATGTTTGTCTATATATTTATGTATCTATTTGTCTATATGTCTATCTATTTGTCTATTTATATATCTGTTTATATGTCTATCTATATGTCAGTCTATTTATCTGTCTATATGTTTGTCTATCTGTCTATCTATCTATCTAATTATCTTTCTATCTATTTGAATATTTGTCTGTCTATTTTGTATGTTATCTATCTATCTCTCTATCAATCTATATGTCTGTCTATCTGTCTATATATATATATATATATATCTATTTATCTATCTATCTATCTATTTGTCTATCTATCTTTCTTTCAATCTAATTATATATCTATATGTCTATCTATCTATGTATGTAAATATCTATCTATCTGTAAATCTATATATCTTTCTATCTCTCTATCTATTTGTATATATATTTATCTTTCTATATGTTGATCAATCTGTTTGTCTATCTATCTATATATCAATCTATTTATTTGTTTGACTTTCTATCTCTCTATCTTTCTATTTGTCTATCTATATATTTATATATTTACATATCTGTCTATGTGTATTTCTATCTATATGTCTATCAATATCTCTATCTATCTATCTATCTATTTATCTATCTGTCTATCTATCTTTATATCTATCTATCTGTTTTTTTTGTCTATCTTTATGTAAATCTATCTGTCTATCTATTTGCCAATCTTTCAATTTATCAATCAATATATTTATCTATCTATGTATCTGTCTATCTATGTTATTATCTATCTATCTTTTTGTCTATCTATATGTATATTTATCTATTTGTCAATCTTTCTATCTATCCATCTATCTATATGTCTGTCTATTTATTTGTCAATTTATTTTTCTATCTATTTGTCTATCTATCTGTCTATCTATATGTCTATCTATCTTTCTTTTTATCTATCTATTTATCTATCTATTTTATATTTATCAATCTATCTATATATTTATCAATCTTTATAAATATCTATCCATCAGGCTATCTTTTAGTCTATTTATCTTTCTAACTATCTATCATTTTATCTATCTCTCTAATTGTCTATTTATCTATTTATCTTTCTGTAAATGAATCTATCTATCAATCTACCTATCTATCTATCAGTATATTTATCTATATATCTGTCTGTCTATCTATATGTTTATCTATCTTTCTATATGTTTATCGATCTTTCTATATATTTTTCTATTTATCTATCTATCATTCTATCTTTTAATCTTTCTATCAATTTGTATATCAATTTTCTATCAATCTATCTTTCGATATCTCTAATAATCTATCTATCAATCTTTCTATATTTATGTCTATCTATTTGTCTAAGCATCTATCTATATATCTATCTCTATATCTAATTATCTGTCTATTTATCTATCTATCTATATATCTTTATATCTATTATCTTTCTATATATCTATCTATTTATTTATCTCTCTGTCTATCTATCTATCTATCTATATATCTGTCTATGTATATGTTTATCTATGTGTCAATATATTTGCATGTCTCTCTTTCTATCTACCAATATGTATATTTATTTTTCTATCTATCTTTCTCTTTATCTATCAATATTTCTATCTATCTGTCTCTCTATATGTTTGTCTAAATAACTATGTATTAGTCTATCTATCTACCTATCTATTTGTTTGTCTGTCTATCAATCTATCTATCTATATGTCTATATGTCTGTATAGTTGTCAGTATGCTTATTTAGAATCTGTCTATCTATTTATCTATCTTTTTATCTGTCTATCTATCTTTTTATTAATCTATTTATCTATCTATTTGTTTATTTGTCTATCAATCTATTTGTCTACTATTTGTCTATATTTCTATCTATATATCTATTTATTTGTCTATCTATCTATATAATTACTTATCTTGCTATATTTCTATCTAATTGTCTATCTATCTGTCTATATATATATATATATATATCTATCAATCTATCTAATTATCATTCTATTTAAATATTAATCTATCTTTTTGTGTATCTATCTGTCTAAATATCTATCTACCATTTTGTCTATCTATCTGTCTAAATATCTATCTATCTTTTTGTCTATATATATATTTCTATTTGTCTATCTATCTTAAGTCTATTTATTTTTATATATTTTAATATATAAGATTATCTATTTGTCTATGTATATGTATATCGATATATCTAAATACATTACCTATTGGACTTTTTGCATAGATAATTGATTGACTTAGTGTCTATTTCTTTATGTGTGTATGTCTATCTATCTTTTGTTCTCTCTTTGTATCTATTTATTTATTTATTTGTGTACCTATATGTATATCGATTTTCATATCTAACTGTATATATATATATAAATATATCCATTTGATTATCTATATTTATATCTATCTATCAATCGATTTATCTATCTATTTATTTATCTTTCTGGCTATCTATTTATCTGTCTACTAATTATCAATTTTACAATCTATCTATATATCAATCAATCTATCTATCAATCTATCTATCAATCTATCTATCTATCTGTGTGTGTGTGTGCATGTGTCTGTCTATCTATCTATTAGTTTATCTATTTGTCAATCTACCTATCAATCAATCAATCAATCTTTATATCTATATATCTTCAATCTATCTATCTATGAATCTTGTTATAAATCTATCTATAAATTTGTCTATCTATATATCTATCTGCCTATTTATCTATTTATCTTTATATCTATCTACGTATGTGTATATCTATTTATTTATGTATATATCTATCTTTCTAAATGATATGTATATCTATTTTTCGATCGATTTGTCTATCTATCTATCTATTTTTGTATTTGTCTCTCTATAAATCAATCTTTCAATCTATCTTTAAATCAATATTTATATCTATTTATCTATCTATCTATTTGTCTATCTATATATCTATCTATATATATATATATATATATATATATATATATATATCTATCTATCTAATTATATTTGTCTATCTATATATCTATATGTATATATATATATATCTATTTATCTATCTATTAGTATATTTATCTTTCTATCTAAAAGTATATCTATCTGTCTATCTATCAATCTATCTATTTTTCTAACTATCTATATATCTATCTATCTAACTCTCTATCTATCTATATGTCTATCGATATGTCTTTCTATGTGTCTATCTATCTATCCTTTTATCTATCTATCTATCTATCTATCTATTTATCTATCTTACTATATATATATATATATGTTAGTATATTTATCTATATGTATATCAATCTTTCTATCTATATGTCTCTCTATATGTTTATCTATGTATCTATTTATCTACCTATCTATCTATCTAGCAATTTATCTATCATCTATCTAACAATCTATCTATCTATCTATATATCTTTCTAACTATATGTATATCTATCTATCTATATCTCTTATTATCTATGTATTTATCTATCTTTCTATCTATCTAACTATCAATTTATCTATTGATCTATATATCTATATATTTGGCTATATATCTATCTATCTATATTATGTCTATCTATTTCTCTATCTATCTTCCTATTTGTATATCTATCTATCTATCTTTTTATATATCAATCTATTTATCTATTTTTTATATATCTATCTGTCTATTAGTATATCTATCTATCTAACTATCTATCTATCTATTTATCTATATAGTTATCTATCTATCATTCTATCAGTCTTTTTATCTCATTATCTATCTGTCAATCAATCAATCAATCTATCTTTCTATCTACTTGTATGTCTATCGATATATCTTCTCTCATTCAATTTATTTTTATGTCCATCTATATGTCTATATATATGCCTATCAATTTTCTATGAATCTGAAAATATTTCTATCAGTCAATCTATCTATCTATTTGTCTATCACTTTGACTATCTATCTATCTATCTTTATGTGTATCTATCTATATATAAATATATCTATCTATTTATCTATTTATATATGTATCTATCTATCTATCTATTATTCTATTTGTATATATCTTTGTCTAACTATTTGTCTATCAAGATGCCTATCTTTCTATCTAAATATTTGCCTATCAATTTATCTATTTATCTATATTTATATTTATTTCTCTATCAATTTGTGTATATATCTTTCTATCTATCTCTCTATATGTCTATCTTTCTATTTGAATATCTATTTTTATATCTAGTTGTATATCTATTTATCTATCTATTAGTCTATCAATCTATCTATCTATTTTTCCATCTATCAATCTATTTATAATTTTATATATATATATATATCTGTTTGTCTTTCAATATACCCATCTATCTATCTGTCTGTCAATCTATCTATCTATTTATCTATCTATCTATGTGTCTAGATATGTATATGTCGATCTATTTGCCTTTCTTTCTGTCTATCTATATATCTATTTCTCTATCTATTGTCATATTTATCTATCTATCTATATGTAATCTATTTATCTATCTAACTATGTATATAACAATCAATCATTCTGTCTATCTATCTTTATATCTGTCTATCTGTCTGTATATTTGTCTATCTATATGTGTGTCTATCTGTATGTTAATATATTTGTCATTCTACTCGACTTTCAATTTATTTATATATCTGACTATTGTCTTTCTATATGTCTGTCTATCTGTTTGCCTATATTTGTGTCTATCTACCTATCTATTTATCTATCTATTTATCAATTTATCAATCTGTCTATCTATCTATCAATCTATATATCTAACTAACTAACTAACTAACTATCTATCTATCTATATGTCTATCTATTTATATATTCATATATCTTTCTATATATCTATCTACCTATTTGTCCATGTATCTATCAATCCATCTATCAATCTATCTATCTATTAATCTATTTATCTATCTTTGTATTCATCTATCTATATATCTATCTAATAATTTGTCTATCTATTTGTTTATCTTTATGTCAATCTATCGATCTTTCTATATATCTATCTGTTTGTCTATCTATCTATCTATCAATATATTATATATATATTATATCTATCTGTCTATCTATTTGTCTATCTATCTATCAATGTATTTATATATTTTTAGAGCAATTTATCTTTCTATCTATCTGTCTGTATAACTATATGTCTATATATCCATCTATCTATTTTTTTATCTATCTATCTATCTATATATATATATATATATATCCATCTATCTATCTGTCTATCTAAATATCTGTCTATCTATTTGTTTATCTATTTCTCTTGGTATATATAAATATATATGTCAATCTATGTGTCAATCTATTTATCTATCTCTTTGACTATCTATCTATCTATCGATATATATATATATATATATATATATAGTAATATATATATATATATATATATATATATATATATCTGTGTATAAATTTGTCTATTTATCTTTTTATCTATCTATTTATTTATTATAGCTTTCTATCAATCTATTTTTTATCTATATGTTTCTTTTTGTCTAACTATTTTCTATCTATATATCTATTTATGTATCGGGCTATTTATTTGTCTATCAATTTGTCTATATAGATTCTATCTACTCTCTATTTTTGACTATGTATGTTTATCTTTCTATTTGACTATCTATTTTTATATCTATTTTTATATTAATTGTCGATCTTTTTGGTTTATCTATTTTTTTATCTATCTACTATACTTCTATATTGAATCTATTTGTCTATCAATATACAGTAGCTATATATCTGTCTATCTACCTATCTATTTTTCTATCTATTAATATGTCTATCTATGTATCCGTATATCTATTTTATATCTATCTATC
>JAREIK010002206.1:455567-478749 GCA_029783825.1 Sapria himalayana | reverse complement strand
AAATTGATATAATGATAGTAAATAGATATATATGTCGACAGACAGATAAATAGATACAAAAATTAGACACAGACAGATAGCATAGATAGATAGATAGATTGACATATAGATAGAATAACAGATAGATTGATTGATAGATTGATAGATACATAGATAAATAGATTTATCAAAAAATAGATATATAATTAGATAGTTAGACATATTAACATATAGATAACTAGATAGATAGATAAACTATAAAACAAATAGACAAATAAATTGATTATAGATTGACAGTAAAACATATAGATAGATAGTCAAAAAAGCAAATATGAGGATAAGCAGATAAGAATATAGATAGTTTAACATATATTATATATATATACAGAGACATATAGTAAGATAGATAGATATAAAGATAGGCTGCTAGATAGATAGATAGTTAGATAGATAAATCATCTGATTGATAAATGGGAAGATAAACAGATAGATAGATAGATAGATTGATTGATAAACAAAAAGTTCGATAAATACAAAGATAGACAGATTGATAGATTGATAGATAGTAGGATAGATAAATAAATAGATAGATTGATTAGATATGTAATATATAAATTGGCAGATAGATAGATATCCAAATTGACAAAATATAGACATAGGTAGATAGATAGATAAATAGATAGTTAGTTAGATAAATAGACATATGTATAGATAAAAAAATAGAAAGATATATAGATAGAAAGATTGATTGATTGATAGATAGAAAAAAATCCTAATAAAAAGATAGATATAAAGATATAGAGAATTATAAATAGATAGATAGATAGACTGATAGTTTGATTGATAGTTATAAAGTTAGATAGATATAAAGTTAGACTAATAGATATATTGAAAAATAGATAAAAAGATAGATATGATAGCCATAGAGATAGAAAAATAGATGATTGATTGATACACACATAGACAAATATATTGATAGACATATAGATACATAGATATATAAATAGATAGATAGATACATAGATTGACAAATAGAGTGATATAAAGATAGATTAATAGATAGATAAATAGAAAGATAGACTGATCAACAAATTTGTAGATTGGTGGATGAGTAGAAAGATAGATATATAGATAGACAAATAGTTAGATAGATAAATAGATAGATAGATATATAGACAGATAGATTGATTGATTGATTGGAGATAGATATATGGATAGATAAATAGATACATAGATTTACTAATAGACTGATAGTTCTATTGATAGTTAAATTATCAGGTAGTTACGAAAGTAAATATATAGACAAATAGACAGATAGACACATAGATAAATACATAAAAATATATAGAGATAGGTAGAGAGATAGATGGGTAGATAGATAGATAAAATAGATAAATAAATAGACATATAAAATATATAGACAAATATAAAAATTTATTGATAGACAGATAGATAGACATATATATAGATAGATAGATTGATTGACAAATAGATATATAATTAAAAAGGTAGACATATTAACATATAGACAACTAGATAGATAGATAGATAAACTATTAAAAAAAAGATAGATAGATAGATTTATAGAATGATAAATAAACATATATATTGATAGACAAAAAGGTAGATTGGAGGAGAAGTAGATAAAGATATAGATAGTTTGACATATATATATATATGTATGTATATATATATACATATATATTGATAGATAGATTGAAAGATAGCCAGATAGATAGATAGATAATCATATAGACAGATATACAGATAGATAAATGGATGGATAGACAGATAAACAAATATACTGATAGAGAGATAGATTGATAGATAAATAGATAAATAAATAAATAGTTAGATTGATAGTAAATTAGAGATTTAGATAGATAGATAGAAAGATCTATATATAAATTGATAGATAGATAGAATTCCAAATAGACAAATAGACAAATGGACAGATCACTAGTTATACACTTAGACAAATAGATAGATAGAGATAGTTAAACAAATAGATAGATAGACAAATTGCCTGATAAAAAGTTAGATAAAAAGGTAGATAGATAGATACGCAAATAGATATATAGAAAGATAGAAAGATAAATAAATAGACCGATAAGTAGATGGGAAGAAAGACAGATATATAGATTGGCAGATAGATAGATAGATAGTCTGAACGATAAATTAATAGATAGCTAAATAGATAGTTAGATAGATAGATAGATTCATTGAAAGTTAAATATAATGACTGATATACTAATAGTCTGATTAATAGTTAAAGAGTTAGAGAGTTAGATAGTTATACAAATAGATATATTAGATAGATAGATAGATAAATAGCTATATAGATTGGCAAATAGATAGATAGGTTGATAGATAGATAGACAAATCTAATTATAGACATATAGATAGAGAAATAGATAAATAGATAGATAGATAAATAGACTAATAGAAAGAGAAAGAGATAGATAGAAAGATAGATAGATAGACAAATAGAAAAAATAAAGTTAGATAAAAAAATAGGTAGATAGGGAGATGGATATAAATGCAGATATACATATAGACAAATAGTAATATATATAGATAGATAGATCGATCAATTGATAACCAAAAAGATAGATATATAGATAGATATATAGATAGACAGATAGACATACAGTTAGATAAATAGATAGATCGGAAGATAAATATAATAGAAAAATATAGACTAATAGAGTGATAGTTTGATTGATAGTTAAATTGTTAGATAGTTAGTAAAATAGATATATAGACAAATAGACAGATAGACATATAAACAAATATGCAAATATATAGAGAAATAGGTAGACAGATAGATAAGCAGATAGAAAGATGAATTGATAGTTAGACAATTAAAAAGATATAAAAATATAGATGATAGTTAGAAAAATTAGACTAAAAGATATATAACTATCTACATATAGATATATAGATAAAAAGATATATATATATATATATATTAACTAAAAGACTAATGACCGAAACAAAATTAGATAGTTAGAAAGATATACAGATTGAAAGATATATAGTTAGACAATTAAAAAGATATAAAAATAGGTAATTAGAGATTCATGCAAATAGACAAATAGATAAATAGAAAAATAGATAGATAGATATATATAGATAGACATAAAGATTGATAGATAGTTAAATAGATAGCCAATTAAACAAATAGATAGAGAAATACAAAGATAGATAGATAGATAGACATGTAGACAGATAGATAGATAGACATACAGACATATAGATAATACATAGATAGATAGATAGATAAAAAGATATATAGGTAGATAGACAAATAGAAAAATAGATTTTATATAGATATATAGATATGTAGATATATAGGCAGATAAAAGATAGACAAATAGTTAGATAAATAGATTTACAGATATACTATTAGGTAGATAGACAAATAGATATCATTACAAAAAAATTTCAAATAACTTGGAAAAATTCCCTAGCTAAATAGGATTTTTCTATTACTAAAACTAAATAATGATGGATTAATGACTGAAGTTTTCCAAAACTAATGTGCTCATCGCAAAAATTAATGTTCGAAAAATTCTCTATCAAAAAATTTTTAATGACGTAAGATTCCTTAGAAAAATTTATTTTTTCCATTGCTAATTTGATTGTATTTTAGAATTATAGAAAAGTCCTTAACTAAATTAGGGAGGGAAAAATCCTTAGCTATCTTCATTCTAAAATTATTTTTACTATTTTATTTTTTTACAAAAAAAGTGATTACATATTTTTAAGTTTTTATATTAAATTAAATAAAAACATAAACTATAAACCATAATTTATAATTAACAAAAAATTAAAGTAGTTAATAAATTTTTTTGATACTATATATTATATTTTTAAAACAAAAACATAACAAAATTCTATTACATCTTCTTCATCAATAGATATAACAACATTGCATAAAGTATAATCTGCTCATGAAATTGACGTTCCTTTCATTCCCCTAGCTCCTCTAGTCACTAGTAAAGGAATCATAGTCATATTTCTATATCATGAGCTAGTCCCCTAGCTCATGAAATTGACCTTGTTAATTTATTGCTGAAGAATGAAAATGATCCACCTCGGCACGAATATGAGCCATCGTATTGAACATGAATGCTTCGAAAAATGAAGAGACCAAATTGGAGTGATCATTAGCTTCTACTAGCAGAATCCTTCCTTTAATTATTGTTTTTTAAGAAAAAAAATGCAAAACAAGACTATTATTTTCCACTTTAATAAGAAGCACATGCAAAGCATGCCTAAAAAGCAAGAGTACACACTCATATATTTTAAAATTATTAGATATGATAATTTTAATAAGAACTAGACATTTTCTAGATCCTCAAACCTCTATACACAGCTTTCTACCATCATCTCAACAAATCAAACCTAAGAATGGATGTAGTGAGACCAATGTGAGGTGGAAATCCTACGCAAATAAGATTCTGGATCAGGTTAGGTCATTAGGAGTAACCCTACATTTTTATTGGTGTCCATTATATATAACTATATCTACAACATGTATAACTACATGCTTCAGAAACTTAATATCCATTCATATCATTCATCTAATTCATACATGTTTTTTTTGGATATTGTATAAATCTTTATCATTTTCTCATATATTTTAGGAACTTAAATTTAATTTTTTCAAACTTAAATGTATTTTTATTTTATTTTTATATGTTAGTATTAATTATTATGCTTTAATATGTTTAGGGTTTGTATTTTTGTTTCATTTAATATCATTTAACTAAAATTGATTTCTAATAAAATGTTTATTTGTTAAAATTCATGTTGTAAATTTCAAAACAAATAACAATATGTTTGTGTAATAAATATTATAAAAAGTTTTTAAAATATATATGTGATGTAGTTTCAATTTACAAAGATAAAACTTTAAAAATAAAATTTATTTACAAAATAAAATTTCACCTCATAATATGGAATATGTTATATTTATTATAAATAAATAATGTTTGAAATGTATATATTAATTACAAAAAAAACATTTTCAAGAATTATATTTGAAAAAAAAATTTAAAAATATTTATTTAAAAAAATAAATTCATATATTAATATGGTCATTTATATATTTTGAATAAAAATATATAAATTAGTTGTAGAAAAATTAACTCTTATATTTATATGGTAATATGTTTTGTTTGAACATAATTAATGAAATAATTTATTTTTTACAAAATATTAAAAGCATGTATTTATATGCACTATATTATATTTATTTGAATATTAAAGTTTCTAAAAATATATTAATAATAATAAATAATAGGCAAAATTTTATCATAGACATTAATATTTTAATAAAAAATTATATAGAAAAACAAAATTAATATTATCTATTTATGAACTATATTTTCATTTTTAACATAATTGTAAAAATAAAATAATTTACAAATATGTTAACTTCATTTATTTATATGAGCATAATGATAGTTATTTTAATATAAATATTAAAAAACAACTATTTTAAAAAAATATAAGCTCATATATATAATTCAAAATTTCATTTTACACATTAATATGCTTCACACACACACACACACATGCATACACACACACACACAAATATTTGTTTGAAATATAAATAATTTACAATATTTTATAAATTGGGTACAATATATAATATTTTATTTTAATTAAATTTTCAATATCAAAAAATTTTAAATACATTTACACACACACACACACACACACACACACACACACACACACACACACATATATATATATATATATATATATATAATAGTTTCATATGTAACTTTAAAAATACATAATGTATATAGGTATATGTGTATGTTTGTGTGGGTGTACAATAGTATTTGCATGCATTCAAATACACACACACTTATGCATTCTACAAATATGTGTATTTTATTTTAAATACATAATGTATAATGTATATAGGTATATAATAGTTTCTATCAATATATATATATATATCTATCTGTCTATCTATTTGTCTATTTATCTATCAATGTATTTATATATTTGTAGAGCAATTTATCTTTCTATCTATCTGTCTGTATAACTATATGTCTATATATCCATCTATCTATTTTTCTATCTATCTATCTATCTATCTATATATATATCCATCTATCTATCTGTTTGTCTAAATATCTGTCTATCTATTTGTTTATCTATTTCTCTTTGTATATATAAATATATATGTCAATCTATGTGTCAATCTATTTGTCTATCTCTTTGACTATATATATATATATATCTGTGTATAAATTTGTCTATTTATCTTTTATCTATCTATTTATTTATTATATCTTTCTATCAATCTATTTTTTATCTATATGTTATCTTTTTGTCTAACTATTTTTCTATCTATATATCTATTTATGTATCGGGCTATTTATTTGTCTATATAGATTATATCTATCTCTCTATTTTTGACTATGTATGTTTATCTTTCTATTTGACTATCTATTTTTATATCTATTTTTATATATATTTGTCGATCTTTTTTGTTTATCTATTTTTTTATCTATCTATCTATACTTCTATCTATGAATCAATCTGTCTATCAATATACATATCTATATATCTATCTATCTAATTATCTATTTTTCTATCTATTAATATGTCTATCTATGTATCCGTATATCTTTTTTATATCTATCTATCTATCTATATATATATACCTATCTATCATTATATTTATCTATCAATCTATGTTTCTATATGTTTATCTAATTGTCTTTTATATATCTATTTATAGATCAATTTTATAGTCTGTCTATCTATATATCTATCTATCTATGTATTATTCTATCTGTGTTAATCTATTTGTCTTTAAATTTATTTAAATATCTGACTATCTGCCTTTCTGTGTGTTTGTTTATCTATTTGTTTATCTATCTATCTATCTGTCTGTCTATCTAAATATATATCTATCAATTAATCTATGTGTCTATCTATCATTCTATCTATTTATCTTTCTAACTATCATTCTAACTAACTTTTTATCTATCTATAAATCTATCTATCTATCTATCTGTATGTCTATCTGTCTATATATATATATATATATATCTCTCTCTTTCTATCTACCTATGTGTCTATCTATCTATCTATCAATCTATCTGTATATTGATCTATCTATCTATCTATCTATTTATCTACCTATGTATCAATATAATAATCTATCTATCTATCTAACTAACTATCTATCTCTCTATCTATCTATCTATTTATATGTCTTCCTATATGTTTATATATATATAAATATATTTTTGTGTCTATATATATATATATAATATATATATATATATCAATATGTCTGTCTATCTATCTATCTATTTGTTTATCTTTCTATATATTTGTCTATATACCTAATTTTAATGTGTCAATATATATTTGCATAGCTTTCTATCTATCTGTCTATCTATCCATCTATTTATATGTCTATATATCCATCTATCTATTTTCAATCAATCAATCTATCTCCCTATCTATCTATATCTCTTTCTCTGTTAGTCTTCTATTTATCTATTTGTCTATATATTTGTCTATATATATATATATATATTTATTCATCTATCTATCTTTATATCTATCTATTTTTATATCTAACTATCAATCTATCTATGTTATATCTATATGTTTTTATATCTATATCTATTTATCGATTTGGCTGTCTCTCTAAATATTTATCTATATATATATATATATATATATATATCTAAAAATATATCTATCATTTTGTCCATCTTAGTATCTATCTATTAATCAATCTAGATATCTATCTATCTATATATCTATATTTTTATTTTCCAATTTGTCTATCTATCCATTAATCTTTCTTTCGATCTATCTGTCAATCTATTTTTTTATCTATTTGTCTATCTATTTGACTTCCTGATTAACTATCTTCCTGGATGACAGACATACTAACTATCAGTTTGTCTATATGTGTGTCTATTTGTCTATATATCTATTTATCAATCTATTTTTCTATCTAACTATCTAGCTATTTAACTATATATCTTTGTATCTATCTGTCTATCTCTTATACTATCTATATATCTAAATATTTTTAGTCAATCTATCTGTCTATTTACCTATCTATGTATCTATTTGTCTATCTATCTATCTATAAATGTATATCAATCATCAATCAATCTATCTATCTATTTATCTATCTATCTGTCTATGTATATGTTTATCTATTTTTCTATCGATCTATCTATCTATCTTACTTTCTATCTATTTGTTTACATTTCTATCTATCTATATATCTATTTATATGTTATTCTATATATATGTATATCATTCTATTTATCCATCTATCTATATATCTATCTACCCATTGGCCTATCACACTATCTATTTGTCTATTTATTTGTCTATCTATCTATATATCTATCTTTCTTTATATTTGTCTATTTATATTTCTATATATTTGTCTATCTATATGTCTTTCTTTGTGTCTATCTAACTATATATCAATATGTGTCTATCTATCTATCTATCTATCATTTCTCTATAAACCTGACTATCTATCTCTCTAATAATCTGTCTATCTAACTAACTATCTATCTATATTCTGTCTATTTTTATATCTATATGTCTATCTATCTATTAGTCTATCTATCTTTTTATCTATTTTCCTATCAATATGTCTATCTATTAGTCTATCTGTCTTTATATTTGTCTATTTATATTTCTATCTATTTGTCTATCTATATGTCTTTCTTTGTGTCTATCTAACTATATATCAATATGTGTCTATCTATCTATCTATCTATCTATCTATCTATCTATCTGTCTATCTATCATTTCTCTATAAACCTGACTATCTATCTCTCTAATAATCTGTCTATCTAACTAACTATCTATCTATATTATGTCTATTTTTCTATCTATATGTCTATCTATCTATTAGTCTATCTATCTTTTTATCTATTTTCTTATCAATATGTCTATCTATTAGTCTATCTGTCTATATATATTTATCGATCTATCTATCTATCTATTGATATGTCTATATATTTCTCTATCAAACTAACTATCTATCTTTATATTTGTTTATTATTTATGTGTATATATATATATATATATATATCTATCTTTCTATCTATCTGTCTATCTATCTAACTATTAAACAATCAATATACTATCTCATTGCCGTTCTAAATGTCAATCTTTCTATTAATCTATCTATTTATCTATATGTCCTATATCTATCTATCTATCAATTTGTCTATCTATCTATCTGTCTATCTATCTATCTATTCTATCTATGTCTATCTATCTATATATCTATATACCTATCTATTTATATGTCTATCTACCTATCTCTCTATTTTTATATCTATCTATCTAGTTATCTAACTAACTATCCATCTATATATTTATCTATATGTGTATCTATCTGCCAATCTATCTATCTATCTTTCTATCTATCAAACTATTTTTAAATACGACTCTCAATCTTTCGATCAATCTATATATCAATCTATCTATCAATCTAATTATCAATATGTTTATTTATCTGTCTATCAATCTTACAATATAAATATCTATCTATCTATTTATTTGTCTATCTATTAGTATATCGATCTTTCTATCTATAAGTCGATCTATTTATCTATCTGTCTATCTTTCTATCCATCTATTTATCTTTCTATCATTTTATCTATCCTTCAATCTCTATCTATCTATGTGTTTATCGATCTATTTATATATGTGTCTATCTATCTCTCTAAATATATATCTATATTTTATTCTATATAAATATCTATGAATCTATCTATATATCTATCTTTCTAACAATTTTTCCATCTATCTGTTTATCAATATGTCTATCAATCTATCTTTTAATCACTCTACCAATCAATCTAAAAATCTTTTTATCTATTTCTCAATCTTTCTATTTATTCATCTGTATATTTATTTAGCTATCTATCTAGTTACCTATCTTTCTATTAATATATCTATCAATCTTTCTTTCAGACTCTTTATCGGTCTATCTCTAAATCTATCTATCAATATGTCTATCATTCTATCTATCAATTTACTTATCAATCTGTCTAACAATCTATCTATCTGTCAATCAATCTATCTATTTATCTATATATTTATCTATATATTTGTCTCTCTATCTATCTGTCTGTCGATCTATCTGTCTATCTATTTGTCTATCTATTTGTATATATATATATATCTTTCTATCTGTATGTCTATTTGTTGTCTATCTATATGTCTATCTATCTTTCTATATGTTTGTCAATCTATTTGTCTATCTATCTATATATTTGTATGTTTATATGTGTGTCAATCTATTTGTCTATATGTCTATCTCTATATTTATTTTTCTATATGTCTGTCTTTCTATGTGTTTATCTATATATTTATATATATATATATATATATATGTCTATCTATCATCTATCTATCTATCTGTCTATTTATCTATTTGTCTATCTGTTGGTCTATCTGTCTGTATATCTATCTATCTATCTATCTATTTTTCTGTGAATCTTTCTGTCAATTTATCTGTCTATCTATCTATCTATTAACCTATTTATCTATCTATCTATCTATATGTTTATTTATCTGTATATCTATTTATCTATCTATCTATTTATCTATATCTCTTTCTAACTAACTATCTAACTATCTCTTTTTCTATATATCTATTTGTCTATCATTTTTCCTCTTGATCTATCTTTATATATTTCTATCTATCTATCTATTTTTCAATCAATTTGTGCATATATTTTTCTATCTATCTGTCTAACTATTTGTCTATCTATCTATTTGGCAATATAACAAACTATCTATCTGTTTATCTGTCTATCTATCTATCTATTTATCTTTCTATTTATTTTTTTATCTATTCATATATTTTCCTATCTTCTTGTCTATCTATCTATCTATCTGTCTGTCTGTCTTCTATATGTCTATCAACATGTCTATCTATTTATCTATCTATCATCCAATCATCTATCTGTTTGTCTATTTATTTACTTGCCTATCTATCTATCTATCTATCTATTTATCTATCAATCAATCAATCAATCGATCGATATATCTATCTATCTATCCATCTATATGTGAATCAATCTGTCTATCAATCTATAATCAATCTATCTATTAATTTGTCTATCAATATGTGTGTAAATCTATCTATAAATTTGTATATCAATCTATCTGTCTATCTATTGATATATATATATATATCTCTTTGTATTTGTCTAACTATCTATCTATTTGTCAATTTATCTATTTATCTATTTATCTGTTTATCTATCTATCTATTTATCTATCTATCTATCTTTCTTTCTTTCAATTCTTACTATCTATCTTTATATCTATTTGCCTATCTATCTATCTCTATAACTATCTATCTATTAATTTGTTTATCAATATATCTATCTATCTATCTATCTATATTTCTATCTATCTAACTATCTCTTTATCAATTGTCTATCTATCTAATTATCTATCTCTCTGTCTATCTATCTATCTATCTATTTATCTATTTATATCTCTATCTATATATCTTTTTATCACGCTATCTATCTATCTTTCTATCAAATCTATCTATCAATCTATCTATCAATTTATCTATTAATCTATCTATCAATCTCACTACAAAAAAAATCTCATATAGCTAGGGAAAATTTCTTAAACTATTAGGGCTTATTCCATCTCTAAAATAGAATAACGACAAATTATGGATCAAAATAATTACCAAATTAAAAGTGCTCGTCATATAATATTAATGAGAAAAAAAAAGTTTCTAGCAAATCTTTCAACGACAAAAATTCCCTAGCTAATTATATTTTCCCCTTGCTAATTTGATCGTAATTAAGAGTAGTAATTAATATTTTTCGACTCAATATATACTGAAAATTCCCTAGCTAAATTAGCGAGGTAAAAATCCATTGCTATTTTCATTCCAAACTTATTTTCATAATTTTATTTTTTTACAAAAAAATTATTTTCATTTTTTAAAATTTTATTTTAAATTTAATAAAAACATATACTATAAACCATTTTTTATAATTAACAAAAACCAAAAATAATTTAGAAATAATTATGATACACGAGTTAAATGGTTAAAAGAAAAACAATACATATGTATATAATTTTTTAAAACTAAATCATCATATTCATTATTAGCTTGTACATTTGTGCTAGGCTCTCTTACATCGGTACTCTACTAGAACTCGGTGTGCTATCTGTCTCATCAAAAATTCTAACTGTGATTCCTTATAGGTCATCTATTATTGCATTACTTTTTTTATTTCTTTCATCTCATCATTCACTTCTTTTATTTCCTACATTTTTTCCTTCTAAATAGTTATCTAAAGATCCATAGAACCCTCAACTGTTTGAGAAGCAGCTTTCATACGTTGCTCCATGAGTTCATGTGATAAAATAAAAAATAAAAAAACTAAGCTAGATAAAAATAAATTAAATATAATATTTCTCATTACACACTTAACTTTAATCATTTATTATAGTAGTATAATCGTGATGGAACCACCAAAGTAGTGGCCACTTTCATAACAACTATATAGTTTTTACTAGCTTGATTCTACATGGAAAATCACTCTCTTTGATACATATAAAAAAAGAACCCAATGAACACAACTCACATGTTGCATGCACTACACCATGGCTGTATCAAACATAGACATGGTGTACGTCCAGTACATCAACCACACATCCATGTTCACTTCACCATAGACACACTGTGCACTTCAAAATAGTTATGCACCATGGCTGCATGTCCACGACACCACATCTCATGGTATCACTGCCCACTAGACCATGCACCCACTAACACTAAGCCACATGCCTAGCACATGTGCATCACAGATCATCACAGGCATTGCCGCATAGTGTGCCATGGTGTATGTACCATCTAGGTAGTTATGAAATGATGTGGCAGACAATCATTATTTCAAATGGATCAAAATAAATTAATCAAATTATTTTAGCCTTTTTGTCTCCCACCATGGTTCAATATTCCATGGTTATATAATGACCATAGAAGTGAGATTAATTAATAAAAATTAAATCTTTAGTAAAATACAAATAATGGGAACAAAAATAATTCTTAAAAAAAATAAATATTTATTTTATGAACATTCTATAATTTTTTACACATCACATTTGCAATGGTCTACAATTATTATTCCTTTTAAGATGTGACATTGAAAAAAGACAGGGTCATCCTCACCACTAACTGCTACTTTTAAAAAATAAAATGTGATTTCATTTACTCGTTAAATGAAATCATAAATATTTGGCTTACCAGTAGGAAATGTAGCATCACTTCGAATGAGAAGAGGGGGCATGGCACATATAGAATGGGAATTAGTAATTTGATAATGATATATTAATAGTTAACCACCTAATAATAAAGGGTGAACAAGAACAAATGCCTCTGTTTATATAGATGGACACTGCATAATATATTAAAAAATATGATACTATATATATTTCAATAGATAGTTTCTGTATATAGTCAATTATATATTTATCTATTTATCTATCAATCTATCTATCTAAATATTTCTCTATCAATCTTTCTATTTATCTATATATATGTCTATCCATCTATCTTTCTATCTACCTATCTATTTGTCTATTAAATTTTTCTATCTATATATCTATCAATAAACCTATCTGTTTCTCTATGTGTCAGTCTATCTATCTAATAATCTATTGATTTATTTATCTATCTATGAATCAATCTATATATCTATATATCTATCTACCTATCTGTCTATGATCAATCAATCTATCTATCTATCTATCTATAAAAATGTCTATCAATCTATCTATCAATATTTTTATCAATATGTCAATATATCTCTCTATCTATCTATCTATTTATGACTCTATCTATCAATCTTTCAATTTATTAATCTATATATTGATCTATCTTTTTGTCTTCTACCTATCTATCTGTCTATCAATCTATCTATCCTTCATTTTATTTATTTGTCTATCTATCTATCTATCTATCTATCTATGGCTCAATCTTTCTGTCTATCCAAATTTTTGTCTATCTATCTGTTTAACTATCTATATATCTTTCTATCGATCTGACTATTTGTGGTTCTATCAATATTTTTATCTATCTCTCTATTTGTCTGTCTATCTATCTATCTATCAATGTATCGACTTGGTGTTTTATATATCTATCTAACTACTTATCTATCTGTCTATCTATCTATCTATCTATCTATATATCTATCTATCAATTTATTTGTATATCTATCTATCTATTTGTCAATCTATTTTCTAATCAATCAATCTATTTATCTATCTATCTTTTTGTCTATATATATGTCTATCTATCAATCTATATGTATGTCTATCTATCAAACTATCAATAAATTATTATGTTTATCATCATTTTGCCTATCTATTTGTATATATATATATATGTGTGTGTGTTTATCTCAAAGTCTATCTACTTGTCTTTATATCTTAATATATATATATATATATATCTAACTTTCTATCCATTTAATTATATCTTTCTCTCTATCTATCAATCAATATGTCTATATATATATATCAATCTACTAATCTGTTTATATATGTATCTATTTTTTTCTCTAACTATCTATCTATCATTATGTCTATCAATCTATATGTTTATCTATCTATCTATCAATTTTTTTATCAATATATTTATCAATCTATCTGTCAAAATGTCTATTAATCTATATATCATTCTGTCTAATAATCTGTATATCTTTCTATATATCTATCTATATATTTCTTTATCTATATTTCTATCTATCTATCTATATTTATATATTTATCTATTAATTTGTCTATCAATCCATCCATCAAACTTTCTATATATATATATATATTTATATTAATTATCTATATATATATATATATTTATATTTATATTTATGTGTCTATCTATATATCTATCTTTATGTTTATCATTCTTTCTAGCTTTTTATTATATACTTGTCTATGTATATATTTATCTATCTATCTATCTATTTATCTATCTATCTATTTGTCTATCTAGCTGCCTAACTATCTAACAATATATCTATTTGTCTTTATATCTACATATCTATCTATATTTTAATCTTTCTATCTATTTTTCTATCTATCTAGCTATCTTTCTGTCTATATGTCTGCCTATCTTTCTATCTATCTATTTTTCTATATATTTGTCTATCTATCAATATATATATATATATATATATATATATATATATATATATATATATATATATATATATATATATATATCTATCTGTCTTTCTATCTTATTATCTATCTATCTATCAATATGTATATCTATCTATCTCTCTATCTTTATGTCTTTTTATAACTCTATATTTCTATCTTTCTATGTATATTTCTATCTATGTATCGATCTGTGTGTCTATTTGTCTATCTATATATCTATCTATCTACCTATCTATATGTTTATTTTTATATATATATATCATTCTAATTTTCTTTTATATATCTATCTATATATATGTCTATTCTTTTGTTATATATTTATCTACATATCCATCTCTAAATATATCTATGTATCTATCTATCTATAAATAAGTCTATCAATTTATCTATCAATATGCCTATTAATCTGTCTATCAATATGTTTATTAATCTATTTATCAATTTGTCTATCATTCAATTTATCAAATTGTCTATATATCTATCAATCTTTCTATCTATATATTTATCTATCTATTTATCTATCTATATGTCTAAATATTTATCTATATATCTATCTATCTCTCTATCTATATATTTATCTATCTAACTTTCAATTTGTCTATATATTTGTCTATCAATCTCTCTATCTAACTATCTATCTATCTATATAAATATCAATCTGTCTGTTTGACTTTTTGTGCATTTGTATATCTATATATCTATATATCTATCTATTTGTCTATATGCCAGTCTATTTTTGTGTATGTCTATTAGTCTATCATTCTATGTCTCTTTGTTTGTTTGTGTGTCTATCTATCTACCTACTTGCAAGATTGTGTGCTTGCCTGACTACTTGCCTATCTATCTGTTTATCTATCTATTTATCTAATTATCTTTTTGTCTATATGTCTATCTATCTATCTATTTGTTTATCTATCTATTTGTTTATCTATTTATCTATCTATCTGTATATTCATCTATCTATGTATATGTCTATCTAAGTGTCAATCTATCTAAAAATTTATCTATCTTTCTATCTTTATATCTATCTGTATTTATATCTTTTTATCTTTCTATATGTATATCTATCTGTCTATGAATCTATGTATCTATAAATCTATCTATCAGTATATCTATATGTCTATTTATATATCTATATATTTATCAATCAATCAATAAATCTAACTAACTAACTATCTATCTATATTTCTATCTATCTATCTATTTATCTATATTTCTATCTATTAGTCTAATAATTTATTATCTATCAATCTATCTATAAATATGTCTATAAACTATATATCAATCTATCTAAAAATCTATCTATCTAAAAATCTATCTATCATTCTTTATATCAATTTATCTATCTATCTATCGATCGATCTCTCTATCTTTCTATCTTTATATTTGTCTATCTTTGTATTTATTTATATATCAATATTTCTATCTGTCTGTCTATCTGTATATTTGTCTATCTAACTAACTAACTATCTATATGTATGTACATATGGATGTCTACCTGTATATAAATTAGTCTGTCTATCTATCTATCTCTCTTGCCTGACTACTTGCCTGCCTGTCTGTCTGTATATCTATCTATTTGACTATCTATTTATCTATCATTCTATCTATATTTTGTCTGTCTGTTTGTCTTTCTATCTACTTGTCTAAGTTTCTACATATATATCTCTCTATCTATATTTATATTTATCTGTCTATCTATCTATCTATCTATCTGTCTGTCGATCTATCTGTCTATCTATATATCTATATATTTGTTTACCTATTTGTTTATATATTTGTCTAACTACTTATCTGTCTATCTATCTATCTATCTATCTATCTACCTATCAATTATTTTATCAATCAATCTATCTATCTATCTATCTATTTATCTAAATATCAATATGTCAATTTATCAATTAATCTATTTATCTAACTATTTGTCTATGTATCTATATATTTGTGTATCTATTTGTCTATATATTTATATGTATATATATATATATATATATATATATATATATCTTTTTGTGTATATATATATATATATATCAATCTATCTTTCTCTCTATTTGTCTATCTATCTATCTATCTATCTTTCTTTCTTTCTATCTGTCTATATATTTGTCTATCTATCTATTTGTCTATATATTTTTCTATCTATCTATCTTTCTATCCATCTATATTTTTAAATATCTATTTATCTATAAATTTTAATATTTCTATGTCTATCAATCTGTGTATAAATATATCAATCTATCTATATGTCTATCTGTCTATCTATCTATCTATATTATAATCAACCAATCAATCATTCTAACTCTCTATCTATAGTTTTTTCTATCTATCTATCTATCCATTTTACTATCTATCAATCTGTCTATCTATCAATCTATCTATCAATCTTTCTATCTTTTGGCCTATTTATTTTTCTGTCAATTTATTTGTCTATCTATCTATCTATCTGTCTGTCTTTCTATCTATTTTTCTGTTTATCTATCTTTGTATATATTTGTCTATCTATCTATATTTATATTTGTTTATATAATTCTTTATCTAACTATCTATTTATCTATTATTCTATCTGGCTATATTTTTATCTAACTATCTATCTATCTATGCATTTATCAATCTATAAGTCTATCTATATGTCTATCTAACTATTGAGCATCTATCTTGCTATATATCTATCTGAATATGTATCTGTCTATCTATCTAATTATCATTTTATCTATCTCTTTATTTATATGGCAATCTATCTATATTTCTATCTGCATATCTATTTGTCTATCTAACAATTTATGTATCTAACTATTTTCCTATCTATATGTCTATCTATCTATGTATAAATTTATTTTTCAATCTATATGTTTAATAATCTTTTAATTTATCTATCTAATAATCTGACAAGCTATCTATCTATTTATTAATTTTTCTTTCTCTCAGCCTATCAATTGATCTATCTATCTGTCTATAATTTTCTATCAATTTTTTAATCAATTAGTTTATCAATGTATCTATCAATCTATATAACAATCTATCTATAAATCTTTATATCAATCATTCAATCAATCTTTCTATCAATTTGTTTATCTATCTGTCTATCTATCTATCTATCTATCTATCTCATAGTCTATATGTTTATCTATATCTTTATTTTATTTTTTATCTATCTATGTATCTATCTATCTGGCTGTCTATCTATCTAGCTGGTTATCTATTAATATATCTATCTATGTGTTTATCTATCAATATATCTAGATATCTATCAATCAATCTATCTATCTATGTATGTAACTATCTATTTATCTATCTATCTATCTGTCTATCTGTCTATCTATCTCTATATCTATCTATCTGCTTATCTATCTATCTATTCATTTGTCTATCTGTCTATCTATCAATAGATCTATATGTCTTTGTATCTATATATTTTTTTACAATGTATATGTCTATCAATCAATCAAATATATCTGTCCATCTATTTTTCTATCTTACTATCTTTCTCACAATAAATAAATCAATCTAACTATTAGTCAATAAAAATGTTTATAAATCTTTCTATCAACTTGCCTATTATCTATTTATTTATTTATTTATCTATCTCTCTATCAATAAAAATCTATTTAACAATCTATTTATTTATCTATGTAATTGACTTTCTATCTGTCTATTGATTTGTCTAACTATCGATATATCTATCAATCTTTCATTCAATCAATCTATCAATCAATCAATCTATCTATCAATCTATCAAATAATTTGTCTATCTATCAATCTATATATCAATATATCTATTAATTTGTCTATCTATTTATTTATTTATCTACTATCTATCTATCAATCAATATATCTATCTATCTATTCTATTTATCTATCTGTCTATCAATCTATCTATCAATATATATATATATATATATATATCAGTCTATTTATCAATATATCAATATGTCTATCTATCTATGTCTATTTATCTGTTTATGTATCTATCTATCTATGTATTTGCCTATATATATATATATTTTTATCTATCCATCTATCTTTCTACATATCTATCTGTATATCTATTTGTCGATTTATCTGTCTTTCTATAAATATATCCATATGTGTATGTATATGTCTATTTTTTCCATATGTATCTATCAATCAATTAATCAATCTATCTATCTATCTATCTTTTTATCTTTCTATATTTATATCTTTATATCTATCAATTAATCAATCTAACTATCACTCTATAAATTTGTGTAACAAACTTTCTATAAATTCACCATATATCTATCTATTTATATATCTATAATCAGTTTATATATTTATTTAATTATCTATCTATCTATATGTCTAACTATATATCTATTAATCTTTCTATCTATATAATTCTTTATCTATCTATCTGTCTATCTATTTTTCTATCTATCTATCTATCTATTATTTATCATCTATCTATCATTTGTCTAACTTTATATCTATATATCTATATGCTAATCTATTTTTCAAACAATATTTCTATCTATTCGATCTATCTTTCTATCTATCTAAATTTCTATCTCAAACTATCTATCTATATGATTATCTATCTGTCTTTGAATCGGTCTATCTATCTATCTATTAATCCTATGTATCTATTTGTTTATCTATCTATCAGTCAATCTATTTTCCTATCTATCTATCGATCTATATATCTATCTGTTTATCTATCTATCTATCTATCTATCTTTATGTCAATAAATCTATCTATCTATCAATCTGGCTATCAATCTCTTTATCAATCTATCTATCAATATATCTCTCGATCTGGCTTTCCAACTGTCTATCAATCAATTAATTTATCTATCTATCAATTTGTGTATCTATATATATCTATCTATCTTTGTGTTTGTCAACTCGTCAATCTATCTATCTAACTATTAGTCTATATCTATATATGTCAATCTATCTATCTACCTATCTATCTATGTATCTATAAATTTATCTATCTATCTTTCTATTTATCTACCAATCTTTCTTTTTGTATATCATTTTGATTATCTATATATCTGTTTATCTATGTGTCTGTTTATAAATCTATTATCTATCTATCATTCTATCAATCTATCGGTGTATCTATTTGTATATTTTTATGTCTATCTATGTCTATTTATTAATCTATCATATATCTATCTATATTTCTATTTATCAATCTATAAGTTTGTTTATCTTTCTGTCCATCTTTCTGTTTATCTATCTATTTATCTATTTGTCTATATATATGTCTAACGACATGTCTATCTTTATGCAATATATTAATCTATCTATATGATAATCTATATGTCTATTGATTTGTCTATCTATATGTTAATCTATCAATCAATCTATCTGTATATCTATATATCTATCTAATATATCCGTCTATCTATCTATGTATCAGTCAATCTTTCTTTCTATCATTTATCCATTTATTTATCTATATTTTTATCTATATATCTGTCAATCTATTTGTCTATCTATCTATCAAAGTGTCTATCTATATTTCTATCTATATATCTATTTATCTATCTTTCATTCAATCAATCTATCTCTCTATGTTTCTATATATTTACCTATCTTTCTATCTGTTTAATAATCTAGCAATCTTTATATCTATCTATCTATATGTCTGTTTGTTTGTGTGTCTGTATATCTATTTGTATGTCTATCCATCTATTTGTCTATCTTTCCGTGTGGCTATATATCTATCTATTTCTCTCTATATATATCTATAAATCAATCAATCTATTTGTCTATATATATGTCTATCTATATGTCTAATTAACTATACTATCTATGTCTGTCTATCTAAATATCAATCAATTGATATATCTATTTGTCTATCTATATGTCTATCAAACTGTGTATCTATATGTAAATCTATATATCAATAAATCAATCTACCTATATATCTCTCTAATATTTATGTCTGTCTATCTATCTATCTATATGTCTATCTGTCTATCATCTGTATATATATATATATATATATATCTATATATCTATCTTTTATCTATATTTCTATATATCTATCTGTCTATCTATTTGTTTATCTATCTATCTATTTATCTTTAAATCTTCTATCTATCTATCTATGTATATGTCTATGTATGTATGTATCTATTTGTCTAATAATCTCTCAATCTATAAATCATTATATTTGTATCTATCTATCTATAATTGAACTATTTGTCTATCAATCTATCTATCAATTTATCTATCAATCTTTTTGCCAATTCATCTATCAATCTTTCTACCAAATTCATCTATCAATTTTTCTATCAACAATCAATCAATCAATCTATCTATCTATCTTTATATCTAAAAATATATTTATCAATCAATCAATCAATCTATTTATCTATCTATCTAACTTTTTTAATTTATATATTTCTATGTGTGTCTATCTATCTATCTACTTATCTATATATTTATCTCTCAATCTGCCTGTCTACCTATCGTTCTATCTATCTATAAGTTTATCTACCTACCTATCTATCTATTTATCTCTCTATCTATTTCTCTATCTATTTGTTTATAGATCTATAAATCTATATGTCTATCTATCTGTCTATTTAGCTCTCTCTCTATCTATGTGTCTACCTTTTTATCTGTTTGTCTATCTATCTATCTTTTTATATGTATATCTATATGCTTATCTATCTGTCTATCTTTCTATCTATATTTTTTGTTATCTATCTATATATCTATGTGTCTATCTATCTATCTATATGTCTATCTATGTGTCTATCTATGTGTCTATCTATGTGTCTATCTATCTCTCTATATATCCATCTCTCTCTATCTATCTATTTATCTATCTGTCTATATTTCAAAATATCAATATATCCTTCAGTCTATCTATATATCTATCTATCTGTTAATGTATTATTTATCATTATATCTAGATGTCTATCTTTTTGTCTAACTATTTGTAAATCTATCTATTTAATAATCTTTCTATCTATCTATCTAGTAATCAAATTATCTATTTATTTATTTATTTGTCTTAATATATGTTTATATATATCTATCTATCTTTTTATCTATCTATCTATTTGTCTATCTATTTGTCTATCTATCTATCTATCTGCCTACCTATCTATCTATTAATTTGTCTATCAATCTATCAATCAATATATCTTTCAATCTATCTATCAAGCTATATCTGAATACATCTATCAATTTATCTATTATATGTCTTTCTATCTGTCTATTTATTTTCATATATTTATATCTATCTATCTGTCAATATATCTATTTATCAATATTTTAATCTATCTATCAATTTATTTATCTATTTATATATCTATTTAACTATTTATCTATTTATATGTCTATATATCTATATATCTTTATATCTATATATCTGTCTATCTAGTCTGTTTGTCTTTCTATGTCTCTATCTATCTATTTGTATATAAATCTGTCTATCTGTCTATCTATCTATCTATTTATCTATCTATCTAGTTAACTATCTATCTATATATCTATCTATTAGTCTATCTATGTCTCTATCTAATTGTCTATAATTTTATCTATCAATCTGTCTATCTATCTATCTAACTGTCTTTCTATTGATATTTCTATCTATTTATCTTATTATCTGTCTGTCAATCTATCTATTTTTGTATCAATCAATGTATCTATCAGCTATCTATTGTTCTATGTATCTACCTATCTATCTATTTATCTAACTATCTATCTATGTGTTTATCTTTCTTTATATAAATATGTCTATCCATCTATATATATATATATATATATATATCTGTCTATCAATCATTCTATCTATCTAAGTATTTTTCTATCTTTCTATTTGTCTGTTTATCTATCTGTCTGTCTATCTCTATATCTATCTATAAATATTTCTATCTATCTATCTATCTATCTAGTATTTATCTTTATGTTATTCTATCTATCCATCTATCTAACTATTTGACTATTTTCCATCTATCTATTTGTTTAT
>JAREIK010002206.1:385567-450567 GCA_029783825.1 Sapria himalayana | reverse complement strand
CATTAGATTAGCTATGGATTATCATTTCCATCCCTAAGGAACTTTTAGAATTTTAGCTAACAACATTATGTTTGGAATAGTGATGTTTTCTTATTTCCATCGCTAATTTAGCGAAGGAATTTGGTTCCGTCACTAAATTTGTGACTGAATTTTATTCTGTCACTAAATTTAGCAAATGTTTAGTTATTTTTATTTTTATGAATATTGCTTTGATTCAAGATTAGCATGATATAATTTTCAGTTAATTAATAATTTTAAAATATTTTAGTTTATTTATTAATATTTTTTTTCTCATTTAGTTATAATTTTTCTTTAGTACAATTAACGGAACTTTAATTAAGTGAATTTAAAAATATTTTATATTGATTTAATCATTTAAACTTTGGTTGTCAACTTTGTTTTTGTAACAACGGAAGTAAAAATATGCTAACTTTTGTGTAATGTATTATAACAGGTAGTAGTTATTTTTATTTGTGAAACATTTATTTATAAAATAATAATTATATAATATAATAAATATGAAAATAATAACGATAAAACATATATAAAATAAATATAAAAGTATTACTAAAAAATAAAATATTTATTACAAAATGTAAAATTTTTCTATAGACCATATCACTTCTATTTACAAAATATAAATGGAAATAATTATACAGCATGCCATAGACCATAATTATATTTTTAATATAACTTTGGTATCATTACTTTTTCCAAAACAATGCCCTTTTTATTTTAGATCCACAACTTCATAGTTTTAAGCTTTCCTAAATCACTTTATTTTATTTTTTTGTGAAATCTTCTAAGTCACTTTAAACTAAACTTTAAATCTTATTCTCTTCAGTTTTTTTTAGATAGTATCGTAAATTCCCCAAGCTGTTCCAATCCAATGTAATTGCTACCCATAAGTTCCTTAGATAGATAGATAGGACATCTGATTGTATATATATGTAAAAGGCTATCTTGTAGATATATTTTTAAGGTTCCTATTTGAACTACTAGGATGGATGTCTATAATATTTAATAGTTAGAAAGATAGATAGATATATAGATAGATACATAGATAGATAGATAGATACATAGATAGATAGATACATAGATAGATAGACAAATAGACTGATAGATAGATAGATAGATACATAGATACACAAATATACATATAGATAGATAGACAGATAGATGGATAAACAAATATAGAGATAGACAAATAGACAGATAGATTGATATAGAGATAGATAAATAGATAGACAGATAGATAAAAACTTATATAGATAGATATATAGATAGATAAATAGATATACTGTTATATACATAGACACATAGATAGATAGACATACAGATAGACAAACAGACAGACAGACAGACAGATAGATAGATAGACAAAGAGATAGATATATAAATACATAGATAGAGAAATAGAAAGGTATAAATATACATAGATAGATAGATAGATAAATAAAAAAATAAACAAATAGACAAATTGATATATAGATAGATATATAGATATGTAGGCAGATAGATAAATATATACAAAAATAGACATTTAGATAGATAGCCAGATAGATAGATAGATAGATAGATAGATTGACATATTGATAGAATAATAGATAGACAGATAGACAAATAGATAGATTGATAGATAGATTGATAGATATACAGATTGATATATTCTTAGAAAGGCAGATTGATAGTTTGATAGAAAGACAAATAGACAGATAGATTGATTGATAGATAAATAGATAAATAGATAAATAGATAGATAGATATATTAAAAAATAGATATATAATTAGATAGTTAGACATATTAACATATAGATAGCTAGATAGATAGATAGACTTTTAAACAAATTGATAGATAAATTGATATTCAAATTGACAGTAAAAAATATAGATAGATAGACAAAAAAGTTGATATCAGGATAAGCAGATAAAAATATAGATAGTTTAACATATATATAGACATAAAGTCAGATAAATAGATAGATATAAAGATAGGCTGCTAGATAGATAGATAGATAGATGTAAAGATAGGCTGCTAGATAGATAGATAAATAGTTAGTTAGATAGATAAATCATCTGAATGATAAATGGGAAGATAATAGATAGACAAATAGAGAGATGGATTGATAAACAAATAGATATATAAATATATAGATAGACAGATTGATTGATTGATAGATAATAGGATAGACAAATAGATAGATCGATAGATAGATAGATATATATATATAAATTGGCAGATAGATAGATATCTAAATTTACAAATAGACACAAAGGTAGATAGATAGATAGATAGATAGTTAGTTAGTTAGTTAGGCATAAAAATAGATAAATAAATAGAAGATAGATAGATTGATAGATAGATAGATACATAGAGAGACAAATATCCTAATAAAAAGATAGATACAAATATAGATAGATAGATAGTTTGTTAATTAGTTAGATAGTTAGTTAGTTAGTTAGTTAGATAAATAGGAAGAATGATAAACAGATAGATAGGTAGACTGATAGTTTGATTGATAGTTATATAGTTAGATAGATAGATAGTTAGACAAATAGATATATTGACAATTAGATAGAAAAATAGATAGATAGATATAGAGATAGAAGAATAGATAGATAGATTGACACACAGATCGACAAATATAATGAGACATATAAATAGATAGATAAATAGATAGATGGATACATAGATTGAAAAATAGACTGATAAAAAAATAATGATATAGATAGATAGATAGAAAGATAGACTAATCAACAAATATGTAGATAGGTAGATGGGTACAAAGGCAGATATACAAATAGACAAATAGTTAGAAAGATAGATAGACAGATAGATGGATAGATTGATAAAAGATAGATATATAGATAGATAAATAGATACATAGATTTACTAATAGACTGATAGTTGTATTGATAGTTAAATAGTCAGATAGTTAGGAAAATAGATATATAGACAATTAGATAGATAGACACATAGATAAATACACAAATAGATATAGAGATAGGTAGAGAGATAGATGGGTAGATCGGTAGAAAGATATATAGTTAGATAAACTAATAAACAGATAGACATATAAACATATAGTCAAATACATAGATACACAAATAGAAAAATTTATTGATAGATAGATAGAATAATAGATAGACATTTATATAGTTAGATAGATATATAGATAGTTAAATAGATAAATAGATAGATAGATAGACAAATAGATATATAATTAGATAGTTAGACATATTAACATATATATATATATATATATATATAGATTTTTAACCAAATTGACAAATAGATAGATTTACAGAATGACATATAAACATATATATAGATAGACAAAAAAGTATATTGGAGGATAAGAAGATAAAAATATAGATAGTTTGACACACACACACACACACACACACACACATATATATATATATATACATATATATATATATCGATATATAGTCTGATATATAGATTGAAAGATAGTCATATAGATAGATAGACAAATAGTTAAACAGATAAATAGATAGATAGATACACAAATAGATATATAGAAAGATAGAGAGATAAATAATTAGGTTGATACGTAGATAGGTAGAAAGATAGGTATATTGATAGACAGATATATAGATAGTCTGATATACAAATTAATAGATATCTAGATAGACATATTGACAGATAGATAGTTACATAGATAGAAAGAAAAAAAGATTGATAGAATGTTAAATAGATAGACTAATATACTGATAGTCTGTTTGATAGTTAAAGAGTTAGGTAGTTATACAAATAGATATATAGACAAATAGATAGATATATAGCTATACAGATTGGCTAATCGATAGATATATTGATAGATTGAAATACAAATATAATTATAGACATATAGATAGAAAAATAGATAAATACATAGATAGATAGACAGACAAATATACTTATAGAAATAGAAAGAGATAGATAGAAAGGTAGATAGCTAGATATAGAAAAAATAAAGTTAGTCAGATAAAAAAAATAGGTAGATAGGGATATGGATATAAAGGCTGATATACATATAGACAAATAGTAATATATATGGATAGATAGATAGACCGATCGATAACCAAAAAGATAGATGTATAGATAGATAGATAGATAGCCAGAAAGATAGATAGATATATAGACAGATGGATGTAATATATATGGATAGATAGATATACCAATCGATAACTAAAAAGATAGATGTATACATAGATAGATAGATAGCCAGAAAGATAGATAGATAGACAGACAGATGGATAGATAGATAGATAGAAAGGAAGATAGATATAATGATAGATAAATAGATAGACTGTTAAATTGATTGTTCAATTGATACATAAATAGTTAGATAGTTAGTAAAATAGATATATAGACAAATAGACATATAGAATGATATGCAAATAGATAGAAAAAATAGGTAGATAGATAGATAGGTAGATAGATAGATAGATAGATATATATATATATATATAGATAGAAATATATATATATTGACTAATAGACTGATGGACTGAAACAAAATTAGATAGTTAGAAAGATATATAGATATAAAGATATATAGTTTGACAATTACAAAGATATAAAATTAGGTATTTAAAGATTTAAACAAAAAGACAAATAGATAAATACACAAATAGAAAAATAGATAGATAGATTGGTTGATTGACATATAGACAGACAAATAGATAGATACATAGATAGATAGATAGATAAAAAGATAGATAGGTATATAAACAATTAGAAAAATAGATTTTTAGATAGATATATAGATATGTAGATATATAGACAGATAGAAAGATAGACAAATAGTTAGATAAATAGATTGATAGATATACTATTATGTAGATAGTCAAATATATATCACTACAAAAAAAATTCCAAATAACTTGGAAATATTCACTAGCTAAATAGGAATTTGCTGTTGCTAAAATAGAATAATAATGGATTAATGACCGAAGTTTTCCAAAATTAATGTGCTCATCGCAAAAAATTAATGTTCGAAAAATACCTTATCAAAAAATTTTTAACAGCGTAAAATTCCCTCGCTAAATTTATTTTTTCCCTTGCTAATTTTGATCTTATTTTAGATTTACAGAAAAGTCCCTAGCTAAATTAGCGAGGGAAAAATCCCTAGCTATTTTCATTCCAAAATTATTTTTACTATTTTATTTTTTTACAACAAAATTAATTACATATCTTTAAGTTTTTATATTAAATTAAATAAAAACATAAACTATAAACCATAATTTATAATTACCAAAATATAAAAGCAATTAATAAATTTTTTGATACTATATATTACATTGTTAAAACAAAAACATAACAAAATTTTATTACATCTTCATCAATACATCTAACGACATTGCATAAAGTATAATCTATTCATGAAATTGACATTCCTTTCTCTCCCCCAGCTCCTCTGGTCACCAGTGAAGAAATCATAGCCATATTTCTGTATCACACCTTCCTAAGATAAAAAAACATAAACAAAAAATAATGACCCACCTCAAGTCTCCACCTTGATAATTTATTGCTGAAGAATGAAAATGATCAACCTCGGCATGAACATGAACCATCGTATTGAACATGAAGGCTTCGAAAAATGAAGGAGCCCCAATAGGAGTGATCATCAGCTTCCTACCAGTAGAATCCTTCTTTTAATTATTGTTTTATTTAAAGAAAAAAATGCAAAATAAGATTATTATTTTCCACTTTAATAAGAAGCACATGCAAAGCATGCCTGAAAAGCAAGAGTACACACTCATATTTTAAAATTATTAGAAATGATAATTTTAATAAGAACTATACATTTCCTAGATCCTCAAACCTCTGAACACAGCTTTATACCATTATCCCAACAAATCAAACCTAAAATGGATGTAGTGAGACCAATGTGAGGTAGAAATCTTACCCAAATAAGATTCTAGATAAGGTTAGGTCATTAGGAGTAACCCTAAATTTTTATTGGTGTCCATTATATATAACTACATCTACAACATGTATAACTATATTCTTCAGAAACATAATATCTATTCATATCATTCATCTCATTCATACATGTTTTTTGGATATTGTATAAATCTTTATCATTTTCCCAAATATCTTAGGAACTTAAAATTAATTTTTTCAACCTTAAATGTATTTTTATTGTATTTTTATAAGTTGTATTAATAATTAAGCTTTAATATGTTTAGGGTTTGTATTTTTGTTTCACTTAATATCATTTAACTAAATTTGATTTCTAATAAAATGTTCATTTGTTAAAATTTATGTGGTAAATTTCAAAACAAATAACAATATGTCTGTGAAATAAATATTATAAAAAAATTTTAAAATATATTTGTGATGTAGTTTCACTTTACAAAGATAAAACTTTAAAAATAAAATTTATTTACAAAATAAAAATTGAACCTCATAATATGCAATATGTTATATTTATTATAAATAAACAAGTTTGAAATGTATCTATTAATTACAAAAAAAACATTGTCATGTATTCAATTTGAAAAAAAAATTTAAAAATAATTATTTAAAAAAACAAATTCATATATTTAAATGGTCATTTATATATTTTGAATAAAATATAAAAAAATAATTAATTGTAGAAAAATTTACTCATATATTTATATGGTAATCTATTTTGTTTGAACATAATTAAAGAAATAATTGATTTTTTACGAAACATTAAAAACATTTATTTATATGCACTACATTATATTTGTTTGAATTTTAAATTTTCTAAAAATTTATTAATAACAATAAATAACAGGTAAAAATTTATCATAGACATTAATATTTTAATAAAAAAATTATATAGAAAAATAAAAACAATATTATCTATTTATGAACTATATTTTCAATTTTAACATGATTGTAAAAATAAAATAATTTATAGATATGTCATCTTCAATTATTAATATTTGTATAATGATAGTTATTTTAATATAAATATTAAAAAACAACTATTTGAATAAAATAGAAGCTCATATATTTAATTCATAATATCATTTTACACATTAATATGCTTCACACACACACACACACACACACAAATATTTATTTTAAATATAAAAATTTACAATATTTTATACATTGTGTACAAAATATAATTTTTTATTTTAATTAAATTTTCAAAATCAAAAAATTTTAAATAGATTCACACACACACACACATAATTGTTTCATGTGTAACTTTAAAAATACATTATGTATATAGGTATATGTGTGTGTTTGTGTGGGTGTATAGTAGTATATGCATGCATACAAGTATATACCCACTACTTTGAAAATGTAGATACATGTGTGAATATATACAAAAGTACAAAAATGTGTATGCTGATATATAATGTATAGTAATGTATATGGATGTATAAATGTGTGTGTGTGTAGGGCAGTGTATATGCACATATATATTAATGCATATATATGTAAATATCAACATTAATTTTGAGAAGAAAAATACTTGAGCACATAAATATTAACATTTTCCATAAATTCGTGAGAGTTGGAGCATAAAGTGACATTATTACAAGATACTACTAATCTCCCATCTGTAACACTTTGCCTCAATATTTGATCAGAGCACTACTTGCAATGATAAGGTTCATTCAATACTACATACCATGGAGTTACATTTTTATTCAATATTATAATTTGTTCAAATAAAAAAATCTATCTAATATCTTTTTCATCAACTCTTCTATCTTCTTTTTCTAGTCTTTATAAGCTATTTTTAATTTTGATTATATGTGCATTTCTTATCTAATATATCTAGTTCAAACTATTGTAATAGTAAAATTTATCAAATAAATCTTTGCCCAACATCTTTCTTTTCTATGAGATATTTGATTTTAGAATATTTAGTATATACTAGGACTTTGGTTCCCACTAAATATGATATTAACTTGCTAAAAGAAAAGATTGTTGATACAAGTTCTTTCTTAATAGTGGTGTAATTCAATTGGGTATTTGAGAGCGTGTTGTTATCATAGTATATGATAATTATTTATAAATATTTGTATAACTATATAAAACTTTTAATTATTATATTTAACTATATTTGTAACTATGTAAACTATTTTTATAACTATATTAATAACTATATTAATAATTAAATATAACTATTTTTTTAATTTTATAATATTATATAACTATATGTGTAATTCTATATAACTATATTTTTAAGAAAATATATCATATGTATAATAATATATAACTATATATAATTGTAGTTTACTAAATGTATCGCTATAACAATGTTATATATAACTATATCTTTAACTACATACATATTTATAACTATAATTGTATTACTATATATAAATATTTGTATAACCATGTAATACTTTATATAATTTAATATAACTATATTTGTATATATGTATACATGTTTGTATTCATATAATTTAATATATATTTTTTTATAACTTTGTATATATTTATGTATAACTACTTTTAACAACTTGTATAAATATTTATCTATATAATTAGTGAAAGAAATGTGGTTGACATTCACAAAGCTATTTAGTAGGCTATTTGCCAACAAGGAGATGTGGATTTTGATGCAAGGTCTTGATGCTGGTGGTAAGACAACCATTCTGTATAAGTTGAAGCTTGGTGAAATTGCCACCACAATTTCTACTATTGTCTTCAATGTAGACACTATTGAATACAAAAACATCAATTTCACTTTGAGGGATGTTGGTAGTCAAGACAAGATTCACCCTTTCTATAGGGATTACTTCCAAAATACCCAATTTCTCATATTTGTGGTGGACAACAATGATAGAAATTGTGTTATTGAAGCTAGAGATAAGTTGCATAGGTTGTTAAACGAGGAAAAGTTTTGTGATGCAGTTTTGCTAGTGTTTGCCAATAAGCAAGATCTTCCCAATGCTATGAATGCAATTGAAATTACTGACAAGCTAGGACTTCACTCTCTTCGCCAATGACATTGGTACATACAGAGCACCTGTGTTACCTCTGGTGATGGCCTCTATGAGGGTCTTGATTGGCTTTCCACTTACATTGCCAGCAAGTCATAAATAATTTAAGCAGGATGAGACAAACTTTGTTGACATATCTGGATGTGGATCTAATCTTTGCCTACTTTGTCTGAGTTTTGTTCTGTTTTGTGGATGACATCATCTATTTTAGGGGGATTCAAATTATATTTATATATTACACACCTGAAATACAAGACCTCATTTACTTTGCACAGATCTATTGTAAGTCGAGCTTTTTTGTTTTCTGTGTTGTTTCTTTTTTCCATTGGATCCCAAAGGTATAAGAACATATAACTATAAATAATTGTCTTTGACTATATGTATAACTATAAAATATTATACATAACTAAAATTTAAAAATATAATTAACAACATATAATTAATATACATTTTTATATATTAGTATATAAAAATATATTTTACCATATATATACTTATAGATAACTATATGTATACATATATAAAATTATAATAAAAAATATATATAGCTATATGTATAAATATAAATATATGTGTAACTATATGTATAACCATATATAACTATATGTATAATTATATGTGTAACAACATACAACATTATTTTTAACTATATGTGTATAACTATATATAAATATTTGTATAAATATATAATACTATATAATTAAATACAACTATATTTGTAACTATGTATACATATATGTAAATTTATATATTTATTTATAACTTTATATATTTATGTATAACTATATAAAAATATTTATAGCTATATACTATATGTATAATAACACATAACTATAAATAATTATATATTATTATATGTATAACTATAAAAGCTTTACATAACTTAATTTAAATATATAATTAACAACTTATATTTAATATACATTTGCATATATTAGTATATAAAAATGTATTTTATTATATCTTTACCTATACATAACTATATGTACAATTATATAAAATTATAAGAAAAAATATATATACCTACAAGTATAAATATAAACATAACTATAAGTGTAACTATATGTATAACCACATGTGACTATAATTATAATTACATGTATAACAACATACAACATTATGTTTAACTCTATGTGTATAAATATATATATATATTTATATATTTATATTTGTATAACTATATAACACACTATATAATTAAATATAACTATATTTGTAACTATATATTCATTAATGTATATATATATATTTGTTAATAACTTTGTATACATTTATGTAAAACTACTTATAATTACCTGGAGCTATGGATCAATACAAAACAGCCTCAGAAATCAGGTATGATTTGGATGATAGCTATCATACACTACTTTATTTTTCCTTATAAAACTAATGAATGCTGATAAAATATTTATAAAATTTGAAACTTTTAATCATATCACAATGTTCCTATAATAATGAGAGTAATTTAAGCTCCAATTTGTTTAACAATTTACATCCTCAATTCATTGGGTACACTCAGGGATAATGAAATCATACAAATATCATGAGTTTGCTGCTACTCAAAATGAGGTATTGGAGCTATGGATGAAAGCAATCCTATCTTAAAAATCAAGTTTGCTTTTTATGATAGCCATTACATACTACTTTCTTTTTTCCTTATTAAACTAATGAATGGTGAAAAAATGTTCATAAAATTTGAAACTTGTAATCATATTAGGTTCTCTATTATGTTTCTTTCATGGATGATTTATGAACTTTTCTAGACTATTATACATTTCTAATTAATATTACTTATCATCTAGTTTGTGCTTTGTTTATTCACTTGATATCTACATGAAAACCTCCATTGAGTAGCCAAGCAATTTTACACGTGGAACTTGATTGAGTATATATGTACATGTATGCTGTAGTGTATATTTACATATATTATATGTACATATACATATATACTGGTATATATGTATAAGTATTTACTAGTATATATGTACATACTTGTACATATATACACTGCAGTGTAAATGTACATACATGTACATATACACAATAGTGTATATGTATACACGTATATATTTACATATACAATATAGTGTCTATGTACATTTACTGAGTATATATGTACATATAAATACTTGTACATATATACTAGTATATAAGTACATATATATATATATATATATATATATATATATATACTAGTATATAATTTATCATATTTATCATTGTGAATATTATTTTAGATAGGAAAATCAAATTAAAAGCAATATTATTGAAAATTTGTTATGATAGAAAGATTAAGATAATACATAGATGAGCCTTTAAAATCAAATTCATACATTACAACAAAATACATATGATGATGTATATGATAAAATTTAAAGTTGTATAGATCATAACGGTTGGTTGAAAAAGATGTTATAATTTTTATCATTTTATGACTTAATGATTTGTAATATTTTTTTTTGTTTTAGTTTTATTTTGAAAGATAATGTTACCATATTTTATTTTAATAAGTATTAATTATAATTTTAAATTAAATAATTTTTAAATATTTTTTTTAATTCATAATTTTAATTTTTTTATATACTAGGTATGTATGTATATATTTTGTATTTACATTATGTATACATGTATATACACAATAATTTCTGTCTATATACAATGTGTATATGTATATATTCAATATGAGTGTTTATACACATTGTATGTACATTCTATATACATTATGTATATATTTTGTATATTGTAATACACAATAATTATATTATGTCTATGTATAGATACACATAACAATTACACATCTATGTTATGTATAATATATTGATATAATGCTGCCATCATGCTCAACACTTGCCGCCTGCACCCACTATCCAAAAGACATGGCCCATAGGAGTCTAGGGTCTAGAGCCTGGCACTTGTGAAGTGGACCAGGTGCCATGGATAGGCCCTGACGAAAGCATGCTTGGCTTTCCTGGTTCTGACCCACTCTATGCTAGGTACGGCACGTGCTAGGCTAGGCAATAGCCATTCTTATCATAATTGTCGGCAAAGATTTTAATGAAAACTATCTGGACTATCTTAATTTATTTTTTCTATGAAGTTTGAGGTGATGAATATATATAATATTCATTATATTTATTGCACAATTTATTTTATGTATTTCTTGTTTCACTTGTATATAGTCTATGTAGTGTAGTGCTTATATTGATGGCATGCTCCAAACACTTTTACTTTTGTTCTTTAAAAAAAATATCAGGTGTCGTGGGGTAGTTTCCAACATGTTAGCTGAAATGATGGTGGTGGTGGCGGCATTATCACTTTTATTTCCCCCGCTTTCATATCATGTTCAATAAAATAAATACATGCATTAAGTGCCTCATTCCTAATGCAACCAAACGTATAAAAGAGATCAAGTACAAAGCCACACAAAAAAAGAAATACATGATGAAAATTTATCTTCGAGAGCATTTTAGATTTATAAGATAGAAAGCATATTGTGATTGAATTAGCATCAAGCTCATTGGAGATTGTATTATTTTGTTCTGGCATGTGTTGTTTTTTTGTTTTGTTTTAGAAGATAAAAATTCTATTTTTCTGGCCATGTACTGTTCTGATTTTCACTGGGTGACTTTTTTTATTTTCTATTTGTCAATTAGTTTTTGTAAATTCTGAAGCCTGTGCAATTTGTTAATGATACTAGGTTTCTACTCACCATGCAGAGTTGGATGTTCTGGCAATGCAATACTGGGCCTCATGTGCTAGCTCTTGTGGTGTGATGATCTTTCTTTTCAGTCATGTGGCGCATGACATGCACTATATATGTACAAGTATATAAGTATGAATATACTTGGTATATACAAACGTATATAATGAATATATACGTAGGTATATAACGAGTATGTACATAAGTGGGTGCATATATTTATTTGTAGACATGTATATATTGTCTTACATACATGCCCATTCACACACACACACACACACACACACACATGTTTGAATATATAATTGCTCGGGCTGGTCTAGTTATCATCATGCATTGCTTACCGATGCAGGTCATAAAAGTCATGAATATTAGACCTTTCCCAAACTGTGGTATGAAGATATTTCTTATCTATGCTAGCCTGGCAGACATAGGTTGGTCTTAAATCTTTTAGTAATTGTGTATATATGCATTTATCACATGGTACAAAGCATATGTATGAAGAAATAAGTTTTCTTGCTGTAGGCACTTCAATGATTGGTTAAAATTGTACTGTATTAGGATGATGATAATGATGCTCGTGTAGTGTCGAGTAATTTTATTACATCTCACAAAACTGTATTCAATTGGAAGGAAAAACATATCATTACATGATTTTTACAGGCCGCAAGTGCCAAGATGAATATCGGGTCCTATTTAGGGAGAAGTAGCTCGCCGCCACGTCAAAAACTCAATCAATCTCAAAATAAATGGTTGGTAGAGAAGTTTATCAATCGAGCATCATTGCCAGCAGCACTTTTATTATCAGTGGCAGCAGCGGCAGCGGTAGTAGTAGAAGCGGAAACGGCAGCAGCAGCATAAGCAGCTGTAGTAGTGGCTATAGCAGGGGCAGTGGAACTAGTAATGGAAGCATCAGTAGCGGCAGCTACAGCAGCAACAGTAAGACTAGTAGTTGTAGTAGTGGCGGTGGCAGTAATAGAAGCAGTGGCAGTAGCAACAGCAGGAGCAATAGTAGCAGTGGCGGCGGCAGTAGCAGCGGTGGTGGCAGTAGCAGCAGCAGGAGCAATAGTAGCAGTGGTGGTGGATGTAGCAGCAGCAAAGGCTATATATACGTACATATATACGCACATATATTACTACAGTAATTGTACATATAATACTACAAAATTATATGTACGTATATACTGAGTATATATGTACACAGTATATATGTACATAAAATACTACAGTAATATATGATCATATACACTATAGTATATATGAACATATATACTATAGTATTATATATTTATCAAAACATAACTTTTTTTAATTTTTTTTTGATTTTATTCACTGATTTAAATTTCATACAGATATGGTTCCTCATTATTCTCTATATGAAGTTTTATAAGTAAGAGGATTTTTTATTAGACATGATGAACTGCAACTTGGACAGCTTTGTAGCAGTAGAAAGATGGTGATCGGAGGAGCTGAGGAAGAGAATCAACATCAATGCATTGATAGATTATACTTTATGCACTATCAGTAGATACATTGATGAATAAGATGTAAAAAAAATTTGTTATGTCTTTGTTTTAAATATGTAAGACAAGGGTTGCTTAGATTGTAGTTATTCAAAATTATTATTCTAATAATTTATTCATCATTTTGTGTTGTTCATTAGCATGGTGGAGTGCTCCATTTTTCTAGGTTTAAGTTTTTTATTTATTTGTTAATGGTTACTACTATAGATGATTAGTCTCTATTTCATATGCCAGTTCTTTATTAGCTTGTTAGCTCAGTCATGGCGGGGCAGAGTAACCACCTTATAAGCCTTGGGACCGGGAGAGAGTTTTGGTTGAGAGGAGGCAAGATGCGAACTTTGATGCTCCAAGCCTACCTCGTGGCTCGTCTTCTAGGTTTTTCTCTAATAGTTTTCAGAGATATTTTCTAAAATTTAAATAATCTTTGTATTTCATATTTATGTTGATAGCGAAGTAATCTATCGTCTTTTTGAAGTATAAATGGGATCATATTAATTTGTTGTAGTTTTGTGTCATCTTTGTGAAGTATAAATGGGATAATATTAATTTGTTGCAGTTTTATATCATCCGAGGTTATGTGATTATATATACGTGCATATAATATTGTAGTATATACGTACATATATACTGTAGTATATAGTGCAAAAAATACTGAGTATATACATACGTATATATCGAGTATACGTACGTATATACTAAGTATATACGTACGTATATACCGAGTACATATATACCCAGTATATACATGCATATAAACTTAGTATATACGTGCATATATACTAGTATATACGTGCATATATACCTAGTATATACGTACATATATACTAGGTATATACGTATGTATAAACTCGGTATATACGTACTATAAATTCGATATATACATACGTATATAATCGGTACATACATATGTATATACTTTGTATATAGATACTTATATACTCAGTATACACACATATATGTTGTAGTATATAAGTACTTATATACTAAGTATATAAGTACATATATACTATAGTATGTAGGTATATACTATAGTATATGTACATATAATACTATAGTATTATATGTAAATATATACTTAGTATATGTGTATATTTATACTTAGTATATACGGGCATATAAACTTTGTATATACATGCATATACTCAGTATATATGTGTGTATATACTCGGTATATACGTACTATATACTATGTATATACTTACATATATAATGAGTACATACGTATATACTCGGTATATATGTAGTATATACTCGGTATATACGTACTATATACTCGATATATACGTACTTTATACTCGGTATAAACGTACTATATACTATGTATATACATACTATATACTCTATATATATGTAAATATATACTCGGTATATGCGTATATATATACTTGGTATATACATAAATATATACTTGGTATATACATACTTATATACTAGGTATATACGTACTTATATACTCAGTATATACGCACATATATACTGTAGTATATGCACATATAATACTGTAGTATTATATGTGCTTATAATATTGTAGTATTAAATGTACGTATATATCGAGTACATATGTACTCAGTATATATGTACATATAATACTTCAGTATATATGTAGATATACTATAGTAATATATGTAACGAGTGAAATGTTTGTATATATAGATATATACTACAATATTATATATTTATCAAAACATAATTTTTTTATTTATATATTTTGATTTTATTGGCTTGTTTAAATTTCGTATAGATATGGTACCACATTGTTCCCCATATGAAGCTTATATAAGTGAAGAGATTTTTTACTAGACATGTCGAACAGTGACTCAGACAGCTTTGTCATAGCAGAAAGATCGTGATCAGAGGAGCAGAGAGAAAGAAAGCAACGTCAATACACGGATATATTATATCTTATGTATTGTTGATAGATACATTGATGAATAAAATGAAATATAATTTTGTTATATTTTTGTTTGATTTATGTAAATTATTGAATCAGAATAATTAAATTAATTGATTTTATTTTTTGTTAATTATAAATTATTGTTTATAGTTTCGGTTTTAATTCAATTTAATATAAAAATATTAAATTATTTAATTAAATATTTTGAAAAAAAAATTCTGAAAATAGTTTTAGAATGAAAAAAGTTAGGGAATTTTCTATTGCTAATTTAGCTAAGGAATTTTCCCTTGCTAATTTAGCTAGAGAATTTTCCCTTGCTAATTTAGCTAGAGAAATTATTATTTTAGCTAGAGAAATTAATAATTTAGCTAGAGATATTACTGCTAGAGACTATATTTAAATATATAACATTAGGAAAGCTTCTGTCAACATATAAGTTTAGCGACAGAAAAGTCTCAGTTAGCTAAGGAATTTCCCCTTGCTAATTTAGCTAGGGAATTTTCACTTACTAATTTAGCTAGGAAAATTAATATTAAATATATAACATTCGGTTATATATTTAAAGAGAAGGATCAGTAGATACTATTTTGAAGGATAAAATGTAGGAAATAAAAGAAGTGAATGATGAGATGAAAGAAGTTAAGAATGCAATGCAAAAGCAGATATCTTATATAGAGTCATAGTTAATGGCCTTAACGTAGTAGATAGCATACTAACTTCTAGCAGAGAAACCATGTAGGAGAAGCAAAAACAAATACACTAGCTAATGATGAAGATGATGATTTAGTTTTAAATGATTATATACTTATGTAATCTTTTTGTTTTAACTATGTAACTATTGTATCAGAATAATTTCTAAATTGTTTAACTTTTTGTTAATTATAAAAAATGGGTTATAGTATATGTTTTTATTCAATTTAATATAAATATTTAAAAATATGTAATCAAATTTTTTGTAAAAAATTAAATTGAAAAAATATATTTGGAATGAAAATGGCTAGGGAATTTTTCCTCCCTAATTTAAAATAGGGAAGTTTTTATATATATTCAGGAGAAAAATATTAATTACTAGTCTTAATTATGATCAAAAAATTAAAGAAAAAATATAATTAGCTAGGGATTTCTGTAATTCAAAAATTTGCTAGGGAAGTTTTTTTCCTTTAATATTTTGTGATGAGCACTTTAGCTTTGGATAATTTACATCATAAATCCATTGCTATTCTATTTTAACGACAGAATTTCTTATAATAATTAAGGAAATATCCCTAGTTATTTTGGCTTTTTTTGTAATGCTATATGTCTATCTGTCTATTCATCTACCCTATTTATCTTTCTATTTAACTAACTGCCTATCTGCATATCTATCTAATTGTCTAACTAACTAATTATCTATCTGTCTACATGTCTATCTATCTATTTATCTATCTATCTATAGATTTGTTGAAATGTCTATCTATATATTTTTCTATCTATCTATCTAACTATCTATCTATTTATCTGTATGTCAATCTTTCTACCTATTTATCTATCAATCTATCAATTTGACTATATTTCTATCTTTAAATATCTCTATCTGACTATCTATTAATTTGTATATCTCTATCTATCTATTTATCTATCTTTCTGTATATCTATTTGTTATCTATCTATATGTCTATCTATCTATCTTTCTATCTGGTAATATTTTTATATATCTATCTATCTATCATTTTATCTATCTATCTATCTATCTATTTATCTATCTATATACTTGCCTATCTATCTCTTTCTCAATCAATCAATCAATCTATCTATTTATCTGTAAATCTAAATAACTATATATCTGTCTATCTATCAATCTGTCTATCTATATATATGTCTATCTATCTATCTGTCTGTCTATCTATCTATATCTATGATGTCAATATCTTTATCTTTCTATATACCTATCTTTTTATATATTGATCTGTCTATCTCAATCTATCTGACAATTTGTATATAAGTTTTTCTATCTATATATATATCTATCAATCTATCTATCAGTTTATCTATCTATTTGTGTATAGGTATATCATTCTAATTGTCTATCTATCTATCTAAATATCTCTATCTATTCATCTATCTATCAGACTATTTAACTATCTTTCTACACTAATAGAAAAACCCCATATAGTTAGGGATAATTCCCTAGCTAAATGAGCATTTTTTAACTAAACGAGATATAGCAATGGATTATTGATGGATCGGTTCCCAATCTAAAGTGCTTTCGCTAAAATTTTAGTGAATGAGAGTGTCCCTGACTAAAATTTAGTGACGGAATAATGCCTTTCTAAAAAAATAATTTCCTTCGCTAAATTAGCAAGCTAAATGAGATTTTTCCATTGCTAAATGAAAATAATGATGAAAGATTTCCCAAGCTAAAGTGCTCATCGCTAAATATTAGCGATGGACATAGTCTGTAGCTAAATAAATTTACCGACTGAAAATCTGTTACTAAAATAAAGATATCCCTATCTAAATTAGTTAGGGAAAATTACCTAGCTAAATTAGCAAGTGAATTTTCCCAAGCTTAATTAGCTAGGAAATTTCCCATAGGAAAATTTCCCTAGCTTAATTAGCTAGGAAATTTTTCCTAGCTTAATTAGCCAGAAAAATTTCCCTAGCTAATTTAGCAAGGGGAATTTTCTCTAGAAAATTTTGCTAGGGAAAATTTGCTAAATTAGCTAGGGAATTTTACCTATCTATTTTAATTTCAAAACTATTTACAGAATTTAATTTATTTTAAAATTTTTTAATTAAATAATTTAATATTTTTATATTAAATTGATTAAAAACAAAAACTATAAATGATAATTTATAATTAACAAAAAATAAAATCATTTAATAACTTATTATAATACAATATTTTACTTAATTAAAATAAAAAAAATAACAAAATTTTATTACATCATATTCATCAATGTATCTACCAATAGTACATAAAGTATAATCTATCCATTCATTGATATTACTTTCTCTTCCTCTGTTCCTCTGATCACCATTTTTCAACTGTGACAAAGCTATCCGAGTCACGGCACATCATGTCTAGTGAAAAATTCCTTCACTTATACAAGATTTGTATGGGTAACAATGCGTACCATATTTGTAAGAAATTTAAACTACTCAATCAAATCAAAATAAAAAAAAGTGATGTTTTGATAAGTATATAATACTATAGTATATATGTATATATCATCGTCGTCACCACCATCGTCACCGCTACTACTGCCATTGCTGCCACTGCTGCCGTTACTACTGCTGCTGATAATAAAATTATGGCGGCCGATGATGCTCGACTGATTAACTTGAGATTGAGCAAATTTTTGATGAGGTGACGAACTTCTTCTCCCAAAATAGGACCTGATATTCCTCTTGGACCATAATTACACATCACTACACGATCATCATCATCATCATCATTATAAGACATAGTACAATTAAAACCAATCATTGTAGAATTTAGAGCAAAATAACTTATTTACTCATACGTTCACTTTGTACCATGTGATAATTGCATATCAATACAATTACTAAGATTTTTAAGACCATCTATTTGTCTGGCGGGCCTGGACTAGAAATATCATACCAAAGCTTTAGGAAATGTTTAATATCCATTGCTTTTATTAATTGCATCTGTGAGCAATGCACGATGATGACCAGACCAGCCTGCGCAATTATATATTCAAAAGTGTGTCTATGTGTAAATGGGTGTGTGTGTGTGTATGACAATATATACATGTCTACAAATAAATATATGCTCCTACTTATGTGCACACTTGTTATACCTACGTATATACTTAGTATATACGTGCGTATATACCAAATATATTCATACTTAATATACTCGGTATATGTACATATATAGTGCATGTCATGCGCCACATGACTCTGAAAAGAAAGATCAACACATCACAAAAGCTAGCACATGATGCCCTGTATTGCACTGTCACAACATCTCACTCTGCATGATTAGTAAAAACCTAGTATCATTAACAAATTTCATAGGCTTCAGACTTTAAGAAAACTAATTGACAAATAGAAATTTTAAAAAGTTGCCCGGTGAAAATTAGAATAGTACATGCCCAGAAAAATAGAATTTTTATCTTCCAAAACAAAACAAAAAAAACAACACGTGCCAAAACATGCTTTCTATCTTATAAACCTAACATACTCGCGAAGATAAATTTTCATTTGTACTTCTTCTTCTGTGTGACATTATACTTGGTCTCTTTAACAGGTTTGGTTGCATTCGGAATGAGGCACTGAAATGCATGTATTTATATTTTTGAACATGATATCAAATTGAGGGAAATAAAAGTGATAATGCAGCTACCACCACCATCATTTCAGCTAACATGTTGGAGACTGCGCCAAGACACCTAATGTTTTTTTAAAGAACAAAAGTAAAAGTGTTTGGAGTATGCCATCAATATAATCACTACACTACCTAGAATAGATACAAGTGAAATAAAAAATACAAAAATTAAAATAGTGCAATAATTATAATGAATATTATATATATTCATCACCTCAAACTTAAAAGTAAAAAGAAATTAAGATACTCTAGATAATTCTCATTAAAATCTTTGCCAACAATTGTGATGAGAATGGTTATTGCCTTGCCCAGCACGTACTAAACCCAGAATAACCGAGGTCTGAACTAAGAGAGCCAGCCAAGTTCTCTTCAGGGCCTGGCCATGGCACCTTGTCCACCTCACAAAGGCCCAGGCCCTAGACCATGGACACTTGTGGGCCATGTCCCCTGGATAGTGTGTGCAGGTGGCAAGTGCTGAGTATTATGGCAGCATTATATCAATATATTATACATAACATAGAAGTTTGAATTGTTATGTGTATCTATATATTCACATAATATAATTATTGTGTATTACAATATACAAAATACATACATACTATATTTATAATGTACATACAATGTGTATATATACTCATATTGAATATATACATATACACATTGTATATAGACAGAAATTATTGTGTATATAAATGAATACATAATGTAAAATAAAAATATATACATACCTAGTATATAAAAAATTTCAAATTATGAATTTAAAAAATTAAATAACCATAAAAAAAATTTTTAATTTAAAATTATAATTAATACTTATTAAATAAAAAATGGTAACATAATCTTTCAAAATAAAACTAAAACATAAAAAATATTACAAATCATTAAGTCATAAAATGTTAAAAATTATAAGATCCTTTTCAATCTATCTATTATGATCTATACAGCTTTAAATTTTATCATATACATCATCAAATATATTTTGTTGTACAGTAGGAATTTGATCTTGAAGACTCATCTATGTATTATCTTAATCTTTCTATCATAACAAATTTTCGATAATTTTGATTGTAATTTGATTTTCCTATCTAAAATAATATTAAGAATAATAAATATGATAGACTTTAATATACAATAAACACAGTAAAGATCAGAAAATCACGAGACATTTTAGATATCATGAAAAAAAATTTATATAATTTTTACAAAGTCAATGCATCTAGATTCTTCATATCATTTAAAAAAAAGTAGAATAATAATTGATGTCTAAGTGTTTTAACAAGTTTTCTTATAGCTCTAACTTATCACGTATCTCTAGCTAATTTGAATTAATTCATATTCATATCTAGAACAATAACTATGATAACAAGTTATTCATTTATATAAAATGAATATATTCATATCTTAAGATAAAAATGACTTAAGTTTATATATTCCATGAATCAAATAACATTAATACATTATTGTACATCCTGACATATTCAATGTTATATGATGTAATTTTAAAAATGTATATTTAATGAAATCTACTAATAATTTTTTTTTGTTTTGAATCTATTTAGTTTTAATGATATTATGTAATTTTTTAATAATATATGATATGCTTTCAATGAGCAATATTCAATAATTCTCTTGGTATTACTTGAGAAGGATTGAATATGTTTGGTAGCATTTGATGACAAGTCTATGTTTTTCAATCACATTCAAATTTTATTTATAATACGTCTTTTTATTATTGCATATAAATTTTTTTTATCAATTTCAATCATTTTCAATAAATATATAAGATATGTTAACATATTTTTTATAGTTCATGATTAAATTATATGTGTTGGTCTTACAAAAATAAAACATACATCAAATAATTTGAAATAGAAAATTCATAAGAAATAATGAAAAAAATAAACAATAAAATAAAATACAACCTAATAACACTCAAGATTTGAATGATAAAAAAATGAAAAAAAAAACTCTTTTATAAATGTCCAAGAGGAGCTCTCAAATGAAAGAGCAAGCAAGATGAATCTTCACCCACCCATAGTTGACTTTTCCCCACATATCAATGATCTTCAATTTTATTTGTTGGATTTTTATACAAATTGATAATTTTCAATAATATTAAATAATATCAACATTTGTTTAATGATATATGAGTTTAAATGACATATGATTTATTTTGATATATGTTAACATTTTTTTTATGACACTTGATTTTTTTTTATTATAATTCCAAAACAATTCATTAATATTTGACATCATAAAATCAATCTTACTCCATCAAAATAGAAATATCGATATTTTTATATATGTCCACAAATTATTGAAAATATGGTATATAAAACTAAAATATGAACATGTTGTACAATTTTTAAAAAATAAAAAAATATTCATAAATAATTGAAGTCATAAAAAGTTGTCTTAAAATGATTTGACAATAAATCACCAATATATAAAAAATATAAAAAAATATAAAATGATAAAAAATCATGAATATTTATTGCATTTCAAACAAAATTGTTAAAAAAGTTAGATTTTCATGACATTTAATGGAAAACTTTTATTGTTGATCAAAAATATTCTAACAAATATCAAGTAATTATCATTGAAAATATATCAAATAGTATTATCCCACCATCAAATGTATTGGATAATATTCAAGATTCCTTCAATCACCACTTATACTGCAAAACAACATCATAAAACTAAATGAATATACATTGTTTATATATATATATTGCAAATTTACTGCATTTATACACACACACACACACACATAACATCATATGTATATATGCATATGCATATATGTATGCAAATCTATAAATATATATAGATATATTGATGTTATTATATATGATGTATATATTTATATGTGGATTTTATAAATGATATACATGTACATATAAATTTACATATATGTGATAAAGGTGATATTACATCATGATTGAATGAAAAAAATAATTACTTACTTGTTTAATTTACAGTATTACATATATTTTTATGTGCTAAGAAGGCAACGACTAGAAAATAAAATATAGAAAGAAAGGACATAATTTTGATCCAAAGATCATATCCTGATTATGATTCTAGAAAAAATAGAATATATATAGAGATATTTTAGTAAAATAAAGATTGTTGGTGGCGATAGTCATCTCTTAAAATATTTATTTGCTAGATCTTTCTCTATTTGGTTTTATTAGTAGTGTGTTCATTTTCACTCCCCTTCAAGCATGGAAATGCAACAGAAATAGTGCTAAACTTGTATTGAAAGTCATTAAATAAGAGGTATTGAAAACTTTCATGAAAATATCAACAATTTTTTAGAGGAAAGATGACGGAGTTAAAAAATTCTTAACATGAAATTTTCATGAATAAAATGGTAGTCAATTTCAATGTATTTGATGCAAGCATGAAACATATGATTATGTAATAAGTGAATAACAATTTGATTGTCACAGAGGAGGAGAGGTTGATGTTCATTTTGAATTATAATGTCATGCAAAAGATATTGGAGTCACATGAGATCAGAATTAGTAGTGACCATAGTGCAATATTATGTTTATGCACTAGAGTGGGAGATGATAGGTTACTTTTTGGAACCAAAATTGATGTATTTTCATGAATAAAATGATAGTTAATTTCAATGTGTTTGATGCAAAAATGAAAAATATAATTATGTAATAAGTGTGAATAACATTTTGATTATCATGAAGAAAGAGAGGGTGACGTTTGAGTTGAATGCCAATGTCATGAAGAAGATATTGGAATCACATGAGATTAGTAACAATAGTGACCATGGTGTGATATTATACTTATGCACTAGAATGAAAGATGTTAGGTTACTTATTTGAAGCAAAATTAATGTATTTTGATTCAAGAAAGATGCAAAAACTAAAAGTAATTTGTTGAGTTAAAAGGATGACTTACCTAATCTACATTACAAAAGGCATTAAAACTAAGTGAAATTTATTATAAATATTTCAAACCACATTTGAGGGTTTCCTTGATGCAACTAAGTATGTGTTTGACTACATGAAAGTCCATTGTTGGATTTTGGAAGTGTTGACTGACTAAGTTTACAGCATAACTATGATTAAGGCGAGTTAATCTGAGACATTGACGGGACCCACAAAGTCATTGGTAAGTTATAAGATTAGTGAGATGCTCATCATCTGGAAGAGGAGTAGGTTTGTGGAAAAAGAGGGAATTTGTTTTTGTAGCATCAAGCATGTTTATTTTAACTAACAGGTCATGTGCATATTTAATTTGATTAAAAAAAGAGGCATCGGAAAATTTTTAACCTCTATCCCATAAAATAATTGAGATTGCATATATACTTCAAAGAGAAAGCATCATTTAGTCAAGTAATGAGGTAAGATATAAAAAAGTGGTCATTACTAATAAGAATTATATCATCAAGATAAACAAGAAAGTGGACAAGATAAGTAAGTGTGATGAATGAATAAAAAGTTATCAGCTTGATTGAATTTAAAACAAAAAAAAAAGATTTTCGACAAAAGTTTATCAACCCAAGCACAAGGGGCTTGTTTATGGCCATATATAGACTCATGTAGAAGACATACACAATGCAGGCAGATTGTTCTCACAAAACTAATAGATTATTCCATGAAAATCTTCTCAAAGAGATACCCAATTAGGAAAATATTCTTGACAATAGAAAGGATAAGATGACTAGTGGTAGCCATGAAGGGCTAAAAGTTTCACCAAAAACAAGTCTAGGAATTTGGGAAAATCTCTTAGTAACTAAACATGCTTTAAAGCAATCAATCATATCATATTATTTGAATTTGGTGCAATATACCATTTTTTTGCCAATAACATTAACATTAGAAGGTTTGGACACTAAAGTCCTAAGTGTATTAGCATGAATAGTAGCAAGTTCTTCTTGCATGGAAGGTATGCTGATGGAAAACCTTGAGAGTATTTTTTTAGTGTCTTAGGATAAATGCTAACAATAAAGACAATTCTTGAAAGCTATTCATCAAGATTATGAAAGAAAGATAATTCATTTTTTATTTAGAGAAAACAAATCTTATTGACTACGTGTTGAGAAATATAAATATTATTTGATTGTGGATCAAGACATTTATAAAATTTGTGTAAAAAATTATATCCTAAGAAAGAACAATGTACAACCTTTTTTGAAGATTTGTGCATGTTAGAGGTTTTTAAATAAATAATGAAGAGTATACCAAAAACACATAAGATATAGTAACTTGGATGGTAATCAAATAATTTAAAATATTGATAATTATTACCAATAGAAAATAGATGTAGTCTGTTAATAAGATAAGACATAAGTAGCAATTAAGAAGGTATCAACTAGATTTTAAAGGGACATCAGCATGAAAAACAAGGGTAAAACTTATTTCTACAATATGTCAATATTTTATCTCAGCTAACACCTAATCCATTTTTTTCATGGGTATGTAAATATGATATTTATTTTAACCCATATTTGAAGCAAATGATTTGAAAAATTACTTGAAAAAAAATCATCTCCTCCATCATATTACCAAGTTTTTATCAAAAAGGTTTTCACAAACATTTGAAAATTTAGAAAACATGTGTAAAAATTAGATTTGTAGCTTAAAGGATATACACATATGTACCTGAGAAAATCAACAATAAAAATAACATTGTATAAAATTTATGGGTGGAAAAAAGAAGTATTTTGCCAAATATATCACTGTATATTTTTTCAAGATGAAAACTTATAGTAGTTTTTGATTTATTAAATAAACATTTGTGATAGTTTCCAAGTTGATAATTAGTGCAAGGAATATCCTTAACTATCAAATTGGAAATAGTAATAACCTTTTTATTCTCTAAATTCTTTAAAAAGACATAATATGGATGCACTAAATGAGCATACCAAATTTTTGAGTATAATACTTGAGATTTTGTAATAATATAAGTTTCACTTTTTTCATGTTAAAGGATAAAACGAATTCTTATTTATGATAATTTTTCATTATCTACTATATGAAATCTTTGATAACAAAAATATAAAAAGTTTAATTCAAATAATAAATATTATCATGAATAAGTTGACTAATAGATAATAAATTATTTTTTATCTCAAGAACTATTAAAACATCTTTAAAATTTAATTTATCATGATGAATTTAAAAAGATACATTACCAGTATAGTAAGTAATTTGTAATGCTTCTCTATCTCCAACAAGAATGCGATCATTACCAAAATAAGGTTTCAAAGTTTTTAATTCAATTCACATTTGAGGATACTCAGCTTTGTGAACAACTGAATTTTAACTCATAATTTTCCAAAGGAATCCATCTAGGTGAAGATGGCATGCTCAAATATGTGAATTTTAAATTATTATAACATAGATTACCTAGAACTTTTTGAGTTATGTGGAACAAAGTTTGAGTAATAATTTGTAATAATTCTTTCTATCCTTCCCCTATTTTTTTACAAATCATACTTTTAGCATATTTAATGCTCCTAGTAGATTGAATAATCTAATCTCATATAATTATAATTGCTTTCCAAAATGATATATCATCTCGAGAGGAGATATTCCAAATATCATATGAGGCAAGATAGTAATGATGGATCCAATGGATCTATAATGAATCCTATTTATTATTGATACACAATAGTTTCTTAATGAAAAAAAAATATCATTCTTTAGGTTGATCAAAAGAAGAGCCAACCCTCTGTGAGAAATAGGTTTATAAACCATGCTCTATGAGATCTTGTGCCTATATATATCTTTTAATGGTTGGGGAGCCTTATAAAAATCTTCTACACAAGTTATCAATGGAAATAACAATAGCATGAGGGATGAGGAAGAGTAAAAACTAGTATCCTCAATTCCTTGGATGATAAAATCCAACGACTCTATCCTCTTTGTGACAGACAATAGTTTTTCAGCCCAAAGTTATATTATAGAAGAGATCTCATGGACTAGAGAAGAATTGTGAAGTGATCAATCTACTTGATGATTATGAAACTCCAATAAATATAAAAGGAAGTTTGATGTGTGAGAAATAAGAATTATTAATGATCAATTCATGGTGCTCAAGTTTTATCCCTCCAAATAAGATGTTTAATTTGGAAGGATTACCTTGCAGTCCTAATGGTTCAGAAAATAATTGGACACTATCTAATAAGGAATGAATAGAAGATCATTCTCTTTTTGAAAAAAAAAAAGATAAAGATCATCTACATACATAAGATGAAAAATGTATTGTTTAGTATGTTATGGATGGAACAAAAAAATAGTATCTAGTGGTATAATTAATTAGTTCTTGATAGGTATTCCATAGCAATAATAAAGATGTGGGGAGATAGTGGATCATCACAAGTCAAACCTTTTCTTTTCTGAAAAATACCCATGCATATGCCCATTTATCATTATGGAATAGCTGGTGGTTGAAATACACAAATAAAAAAATATTGATGATCTTGTTTGGGAAGCCTAGTGCATGCAACATCTCAGTTATGAATACCCAATTTACCATGTCAAAGATCTATTTCAGGTCTATCTTAAAACACCTAGGAGATATACCCTTCCTTGTATATCTCCTAAACAGATGTTGAGCAAGAAGAAAATTATTCATTATTAACATTCCTTAGTATACCAAAGTTTGGTCAATAAAATCATTAGCTATATTACAAGAAGAAATCAATCTATAATCTTTAATAGTAGATGCATGAAAAGATTTAAGTATTAAAACAATACATGCATGATTGATATGTTCCAAGATTTTGTCATTAATAATAAATGCTTATCATGCATTAGTAACATCTTGTCTAATATAATTCCTTGAGTGTTTACAAAATTTCAAGGAAACCCCATCAGACCCTAGCTTTTTTAAATCCTCAGTATTAAAAAGGGTAAATTTCTATTTTTTTATAGAAAAAGGATAAAGACAATTTCTTATATGTTCAAGGGTAAAGATCATTCCAAACTTGACTACGTCCACCTAGATAAGAGGAAGATTGTATGTAGTCCCAAAAATATTTTGAATATTATTTGTGAATTTTAATGTCACTCCTCCCAAAGAGCTAGTGGGGTCCCCATTTCCATCGATGATATAGACAATATAATTATTTTACAACCTTGAGTTAATCATGGCATGAAATGCAATGGCCAAAAAAATGATTTGGGCAAATAAATAAGATAAATGTTGGGTTAAGCCAAACTTGGGGTTTTCTAAGAAATTAAAAAATGATTAAATGATAATTAATAAATATTAAATGATATATGATTATATTGATAAATGTCCATTGCAAATGAATATGTAAATATATAATTGAGTATTATATGTTAAATAAGAAATTGACCGAACCCGAAAAATTAACTAATAGAAAAAGGGCAAAATATAAATTTGGTAAATGAGGACCTAACGGTCATATATTAATATATTTATATGCCTACGTATGATTATGAGAAACTTGAAATGCGAATAAAATAAAATATGGACTATATAATATTCATATATTCTTATAATATATGAATATATTATGAGAAACTTGTTATATCTAGACATATATAAGATATATAATATATATGTCTAAAAAGTAAAATTAACTCATATTAAACAGACCAACCTATCACTTAACTCTAACTTATTTGAATTAAAAAGTTATCATCTTCAGATACTTCATAATCATAATTTCATTAAAAAAATACTTATTTTCTTAATATTTAAATAAATTTTTTAATTAATCAGAAATTATACTTTTTTATTCTTATAGCTAATTGATTCCTAATCTAAATGTAATATGTTTTTATAGTTATACATATAGTAAGATACAATTATTCATCGTTATATGTTATTATACATATAGTATATATAGTTATAAATAGATATATCTATATATATATATATATATATATATATATATATTTAAACATATAGTTATATATAGATATATTCATATAAGTAATTATATTTAGTTGTACATAAATATATTCAAACTTATAAACAAATAAACAGATTTACATATATGTATACATAATTAAAAATATAGTTATATATAATTATATATAATTTTATATTGTTATACAAATATTAATATATAGGTTTACACATATAGTTTAGTAGCACATATAACAGATGAAGTGTTTTAGATTACTACAAACCTTGCAAATTATTGATTTAATGCAAAAATTACTAAATTCTACTTCACTGAAAACTTTATCTCATGATTTTGCAAACCTTAATGTCATAAATATATATAATTCTATAATATATATGTACATATATACTGATATATATTTACATATACAAATATAGTAGTATATATGTATTCACTAGTATATATGTAGTTGCACATATATACTTGTATATATGTATAAGTATTTAAATGTACATATATACTCGGTAAATGTACATATGCACTATAGTGTATATTTACATATATACACTATAGTATAAATGTACATGTTATACATTTACACTATAGTTTATATGTACAAATATGTACATATATACTTGTAAATACTTATACATATATACCAGTATATATGTATATGTACATACAGTATATGTACATATACACTGCAGTGTACATGTACATATATACTCAATCAAGTTCCACGTGTAAAATCACTTGACTACTCAATGAATGTTTTCATGTAGATAACAAGTGAATAAGCAAAGCTCAAACTAGATGATAGATAATATTAAATAGAAATGCATTATAGTCTATTGAAGTTGATAATTTAGCCATGAAAGAAACATAATAGCAAACCTAATATGATAACAAGTTTCAAATTTTATGAATATTTTTTCCGCATTCATTAGTTTAATAAGGAAAAAGAAGGGAGTATGTGATGGCTATCATCCAAATCATACCTGATTTTTTACGCTGGTTTGCATTGATCCATAGCTTCAATACATCATTTTAAGCAGCAGCAAACTCATGAGATTTGTATGATTTCATTAACAACTCATGTAGCTTTCCCCGAGTGTACCCAATGAACTGAGGGTGTAAATTGTTAAATAAATTAGAGCTTATATTATTCTCATTATTATAGGAACATTGTGATATGATTACAAGTTTCAAATTTTATGAATATTTTATCAGCGTTAATTAGTTTTATAAGCAAAAAAAAAAGTAACACATGATAACTATCATCCAAATCATACCTGATTTATGATACTATTTTGCATTGATCCCTAGCTCCATGTAATCATAAGTAGTTATACATAAATGTATACAAATTTATAAACAAATATATAAATTTATATATATGTATAAATAGTTAAAAAAATAATTATATTTAATTATATTTAGTTTTAATTGGTTTTACAAAAATTTATATATATTATACACATATAATTGAACATAATGTTGTATGTTATTATACATGTAATTATAAATATAGTTACATGTGGTTATACATATAGTTACACATATAGTTATACTTATATTTATACAAGTAGGTATATATATTTATTCATATAATTTTATATATTTATACATATAGATACGCATAGGTATAGATATAATAAAATACATTTTAATATACTAATATATACAAATGTATATTAAATATATATTGTAAATTATATATTTAAATAAAATCATGTATAAAGCTTTTATAGTTATACATATAATAAGATATAATTTTTTATAGTTATATGTTATTATACATATAGTATATAGATATAAATATTTTTATATAGTTAAACATATAGTTATATATAGATATATTCATACAAATAATTATACATAATTATATAAAGTTATAAATAAATATATAGATTTACATATATGTATACATAGATACAAATATAATTATATTTAATTATATAAAGTGTTATATAGTTATACAAATATTTATATATAGTTATACAAATATTGGTATATAGTTATACAATATAGTTAAACATAATGTTATATGTTATTATAAATGTAATTATAAATATAGTTAAAAGTGGTTATACATATAGCTACACATATAGTTATACTTATATTTATACATGTAGGTATATATATATTTTTTATGTAATTTTCTATATGTATACATATAGTTATCTATAGGTATATATATGGTAAAATACACTTTTATATACTAATATATAAAAATGTATATTATATATATGTTGTTAATATATATTTAAATATAATAATGTATAATATTTTATAGTTATACATATAGTCAAAGACAATTATTTATAGTTATATATTCTCATACCTATGGGATACAATGGAAAAAAAGACACAAAATAGAAAACAAACTAGTTCAGCATACAACATATCAGAACAAAGTAAATGTGATCTTGTATTTCAGGAATTGAATATATAAATATAAATACAATTTGAATCTCCTAGAAATAGATGATGTCATCCACATAATAGAACAGAACTCAAGCAAAATAGGCAAAGATTATTTCTACATCCAGATATGTCAACAAAGTTTGTCTCATCATGCTAAAATTATTTATGACTTTATGGAAATGTAATTGGAAAGCCAATCAAGACCCTCATAAAGGCCCTCACTAGAGGTAGCACATGTGCTCTGAATGTGCCAATGACCTTGGTAAAAAGAATGAAGTCCTAGCTTGCTAGTAATTTCAGCTGCATTCAACGCATTGGGAAGATCTTGCTTATTGGCAAACACTAGCAAAACTACATCTCGATGCTTTTCCTCATTTAGCATCCTATGCAACTCATCTCTGGCTTCAACAACTGGATCTCTGTCATTGTTGTCCACCAAAAATATGAGACCTTGGGTATTTTGGAAGTAATCTCTCTAGAAAGGGTGAATCTTGTCTTGACTCGTAACATCCCACACAGTGAAATTGATGTTTTTGTATCCAACAGTCTCTACATTGAAGACAATAGTAGGAATTGTTTTTACAATTTAATCAAGCTTCAACTTATACAGAATGGTTGTCTTACCACCAGCATCAAGACCTAGCATCAAAATCTTCATCTACTTGTCGGTAAACAGCCTGCTAAATTACTTTGTGAACGTAAACCCAATTTCTTCCACTAAATCTCAATCCCTTTGTTGTATGGAAATAAAGAGTTATAACGAGAGAAACAAACAGAATCAATATACTTCAAGAGATTGTCACTAGAGAGGGAGGTCCTACTTTACCTAGTTCAGAGAGTCAATTTAGCTAATACACACACAATTATTCGTAATTGACGTAAACCCTAATTATATGTTTAATAAAATATTGTAAATATTATTAATTATTAAAATATTAGGTAAAATAATCTAATAGCAAAATTTGTGAACGTATTTTATTAAATATTATATATTAGGCTAAGAATTATGAATTATATGTTTTATAATAAAGATTGTGTGCAAATATTTGAACCTAATTAATATATGATTTTATAAAATAAATATCTATCTATCTAATTTTCTATCTATCTAGGAATCTATCGATCTATCTATCTATCTTTCTTTCTATCTATATGTCTATCTATCTTTCTATCTATCTATGTAATAATCTATCTATATATCTGTCTATCCATATTTTTATCAATTTATCTATTTATCTATCTATATATCTATCATTTAATCTGTCTTTCAATCTATCTATCATTCTCACTATCAATTTCTCTATTAATCTTTCTTTAAATCTATATATCAATAAATCTTTTAATCTATCTATTATAATGTCTATTAACTTGTCTATCTATATGTCTATCATTCTGTCAATCTTTCTATCTATATATCTATATAGCTATCTATCAATATATCTACATATCAATATATCTATATATCTATTTATCTATCTAACTTTCTATCTATTTATCTACATATCTAAATATCTATCTATCTATCTATATGTATATATATATCTATCAATCAATCAATCTATCTATCTATATATTTGTCTATATATCTATTAATTTATTTAGTTATCTATCTATCTATCTATATATCTATCAATTTTTTTACCTATGTCTCTATCTATCATTCTTTCTATCTATCTATTTTTCTTTCTATATATATAAATGTCAATCAATCAATCAATCTATTTATCTATATATATATATATATATATATATATCTATCTATGTATGTGTCTATCTATCTATTTATATGTCTATCTATCTGTCTAACTATATTTCTATCTATTTGTCTATTTATATATCTATCTATTAATTTGTCTATATATTTGCTTATCTAACTATCTATCTAAATCTGTCTATTTATCTTTATGTAAGTTTGTCTATCTATCTATCTCTCTGTCAATCTATCTGTATAATTATTTTTATATCTATATATCAATCAATCAATATGTATGTCTATCTATCGATCTATCTTATCTTTGTATGTATGTATCTATCTTTCTATGTGTTTGTCTGTCTATATATCTATCTATCACTATGACTATCATTATGTCTATCAATCTGACTATCAAATATTTTATCAATCTCTCTATCAATTTGTCGATCAATCTGTCAATAAATTTGTATATCAATCTATATATAAATCTATCTATCAATTTATCTATCTATTTGTCTATCTATATATCTATATATCTGTCTATCTAACTTTCTATCTATCTATATGTCTGTCTGTCTATCTATCTATCAATCTATGTTTATATCTATTTGTCTATCTATTTGTCAAATAATCTATCTATCTGTTTATATATCTGGCTATTTATCTCTCTATCTATATACCTTTCTAAATGTCTATCTATCTATTTATCTTTATATATATCTAATTATCTATCTATCTATCTATCTGTCTGTATATCTATAATATATCCATATATCTATTTGTTTATCTATCTATCTATCTATCTTTATATCCATATATTTATCTATTTATCAATCAATCAATCTATCTATCTATATTTATATCTATCTATCTATATAGCTCTCTACCTACCTAGCTATCTAGCCATCTATTTGTCTTTCTATTTATTTATTTATATATCTCTTTATCTGTCTTTCTATATATCTATCTGCCTCTCTATCAATATATCAGTCTATCAGTTTATCAGCCTATTAATCTATCTATAAATCTGACTATTAATCAATCTATATATTTGTATATCTATGTATCTATCTATAAGTTTATCTATATATTTGTCTATCTATTTATCCTTCTATCTATCTATTTTATGTCAACATATTTATATGTCAATCTATATATCTATGTAACTATCTAACTATTATATGTATCAATTAATTTATATATCTTCTTTTTATTTTTTTATCTCTCAAACTATCTAACTACCTTTCTATTTATCGGCCTATTTGTCAATCATTCTATATATATAAATAAATAAATATAAATAAATATAAATAAATATAAATAAATAAATAAATAAATAAATAAATAAATATAAATAAATAAATATATATATATATATATATATATATATATATATATATATATAATATATATCTATCACTCATCCGATCTTATTACCTTTATATTTGTCAGTTTATCTAAATGTCTATCTAACAAATAGGAAATCAAGTTATTATCAACAATTGGTATTATAGGTTTAGGTTGTGCATTATGATGCACCATTGGGCGAAGTTACTATTGATGATAATAATGAATTGAATAAATAGTAAAAAATGTGTAGACAATATCAGCATGTTAAAAGAGGTGTTCTCAATTGTCATACACAGTGCTTTGCAAGAATTGTCTAGAAGAATTTATATATTGTAGATAGTAATGACTGCATTTGAAGGAAAAAGTCAAAATAAAAAAAATCTATAGAACGAAATTTGGATTCTTGAAAATATAGATGAAGGATTATATATACTATAAAAATATATATCAACCCCTTATGAAGAAGATGATAGAGTGTACGAAGAAAGAAGAGCACATACTAGCACTTGAATTCATCTGAAATATGATATCTTACAAACTTAATTTCAATATAAAAATTGAGAAGAGCATAGTAAGGCTTACGATGGCTCTTGCTAGTATATATGAAAAACTAATTGTTGCTAAAAAAGTGCACATGATGAGGTGTTTTTTCAATCTGAAGTTGACAGAAAGCACATCAGTGACACAACAACTCAATAAAGTCAACACTATCACAACTCAATTAAGTTTGTTTGGAATTGAAGTCAATGATGAAGTATGTGCATTGATACTTCTGTGTTCTCTATCAAAAAATATCATATTACAATTATAGTTGCTCATAGTTCATCAAGAACTAATAAATTGAAATTTGATGATGTTCAAGATTTAATTCTCAGCAAGGAGATTCAACAGTGATAGACAAGTGAAACATCAACCATTTTAGAATTATATACAAAGTTAATTGAAAGAAATTCAACCAAGAGAAAATGTCAAAGCAAATAAAAAACAAGAGGTCTAAATCTAAGAATCATTGTAATTATAATAGCTCAAAGAACATTAAGTATTGAAATTATAGAGAGACAAGAAACTACAAAAATTAATGCAAGTGTTAGTTATTTTATAGCATGGTAAAATGTTTCAGAAGTATATGAGTTTAGCAAGTAATAAATTTAACTCTATTAATATGGATTATCATTTCATAGATATTGATTATTTGGATTAATTATCAAATTTTCTTCATTATCTAATCTTACAATAAGTAAATAGTTTCTAGTGTTTACTCAAGTAAATAATTTTATGGTTAGCTTACAATAAGTAAACAATATCAAGTCCATGGGTATACAATTTATGCATACCTACTTCTTGTAAAAATTAAATATCAATATATGTTTAGATGCCAATATGAAATTTTTCTAATAGACAAATAACATATAGATTTAGTGTAATTGTTGACTAATAGACAAATAGAATTAACCCTTTATAAATATTTTAAACAGATAGACACAATAAAGTATACTCTCTATCTATCTATTTCAATTAGTAATATATGTATATATCTGTCTATCTTCTTATACATTTAATAGACAAGTAGACTATTAGATAGATAGATAGACTAATAGTCTAATAGATGAATGGAGTGATTGAAAGAAAGAAAGAAAGAAAGAAGGATGGATAGGTAGACAGATAGACAATTAGACTTTTAGATAGATAGATTTATTGATCGATAGATAGACAGATAAATAGATAGACACATATACTAATAGAATTATATACTAAAAGATTGATAGAAAAATATACTTAGAGATAAATAGACAAATACAAAGATAAATAGATAGATAGACAGTTAAAGATATAGACATTTAGATCGTTAATGAAATAGATAGATAGATTGATAGTCTAATAGATGAATAGAGTGATAGAAAGAAAGACATATAGATAGATAGATAGATAGATAGACAGATAAATAGATATAATGATAATTAGATAGACATGTTGAAAAATAGATAAAATGAAAAATAAATACATATTCAGGTAGGCAAGTAGATAGAAAGATAAATAGAAACATATACAAATATATAGAGCCAAAAATAAATAGATAGGCAGATAGATAGATATAGATATATATAGATATATATATATATATGTAGACAGTTTGATAGACAGATAGATAAATATATATAGGTAGATATATACATAGGTAGATATATACATATATAGATAGACACCTAGACGTAGAGAGAAATAGACACATATACACATAGACACATAGACTCATAGACACATATACATTTCGACACATAGAGACATAGATACGTAGACACCTAGACAAATTGTCACAAGACATAGACAGATAGATAGATACCAAGAGAGACAGATAGACAGATAAATAAATAGCCATATATACATATAAATGGATAAAAAATAGTCAGATAGATAGATAAACAAAAATATAAATAGATAAATAGATATTATCATATAGCCATAAATAGATATTATCATATAGCCATAAATAGATATTATCATATAGCCATAAATAGATAAACAAAAATATAAATAGCCATATATACATATTATCATATAGCCATATAAATAGATAGATAGATAGATATATAGATTGATAGATAAACCAAAAGGTAGATAGATTCATAAACAAGTATACATAAATAGAGGTATATCGACAGATAGATAAATAGTTAAACATATAAAAAGATAGAAAGATAAAAAGATAGATAGCTAGAGGGATAGACAAATAGTTATTTAGAGAGATACACAGATAGAAAAATAGATAGATATCTCGATAGATATATAGATAGATATTAGATAGATAAATAGACAAATAGACATTTTACAAATAGAAAGATTGATAGATAGACACATAGATAGACAGAAAGATAGGCAGATAGATTGACACACATAAAGATAGAAGGACAAATTAATAGATACTCATATATATAGTTATACATATAGACAAATACATAACTACAAATAGACAAATAGAAAGATAGTAAGATAGAGAGATAGACAGAAAAACTAATAGAGAAATAGTCATATATATAGATAAAAAGAAATATGAATTGACAGATAGAAAGATATACAAATTGAAAGTTAGAGATAAATAGATAATAATATAGATATATAGATAGATAGACAGATAGATACATAGATACATAGACAGATAGATAAAGAGACGTATATATAGATATATAGGTAGATACATAGATACACAAATATACATATAGATCGATAGACGGATAGATGTATAAACAAATATAGAGATAGATAAATAGATAGATAGATCGATATAGAGATAGATAGATAGAAACTTAAATAGATAGATAGATAGATAGACAGATAGATAGACTGATAGATAGACTATTATATATATAGACACATAGATAAATAGACATACATATAGATAGATAGACAGATAGACAGATAAATAGATAAATATATATATATATACAGAAGTAGAAAGATAAACAGATACATAGATAGATAAAAAATAAAAAATAGACAAATTGATATATAGATAGATAGATATATATATATATATATATATATATATATGTAGACAGAGAGATAAATAGATACAAAAATAGACATATAAATAGATATCAGATAGATAGATTGATTGACATATAGATTCAATAATAGATAGACAGATAGACAGATAGATTGATTAATTGATTGATAAATAAATTGATCAAAAAATAGATATATAATTAGATAGTTAGACATATTAACATATAGATAACTAGATAGATATATATATAGACTATAAAACAAATAGACAGATAAATCGATTTATAGATTGACAGTAAAACATATAGATAGATAGTCAAAAAAGAAAATATGAGGATAAGCAGATAAAAATATAGATAGTTTAGCATATATATATATATATATACATATAGACATATAGTGAGATAAACAGATAGATATAAAGATAGGCTGCTAGATAGTTAGATAGTTAGATAGATAGATCATCTAATTGATAAATGGGAAGATAGACATATGGACAAATAGATAGATAGGTTGATAAATAGAAAGTTAGAAAAATAAATAGATAGACAGATAGATAGATTGATAGATTGATAGGTATATATATAAATTGGTAGATAGATAGATTTCCAAATTGAAAAATAGAGACATAGGTAGATAGATAGATAAATAGATAGTTAGTTAAATAAATAGACATATATATAGATAAACAAATAGAAAGATAGATTGATAGATAGATAGACAAATATCCTAATAAAAAGATAGATACAAAGATAGATAGATAGATAGACATAGAGAATTATAAACAGATAGATAGATAGACTGATAGTTTGATTGATAGTTATAGAGTTAGATAGATATATAGTTAGACAAATAGATATATTGAAAAATAGATAAAAAGATAGATAGATAGCCATAGAGATAGGAAATAGACCGATTGATTGATACACACATAGACAAATATAATGATAGACATAAAGATAGATAGATAGATAAATAGATAGATAGATACATAGATTGAAAAATAGACTGATAGAAAGATGATTGTATAGATAGATTAATAGATCGATAGATAAATATAAAGATAGACTGATCAACAAATATGTCGATAGGTAGATGTGCAGAAAGGCAGATATATAGATAGACAAATAGTTAGATAGATAGATAGACAGATAGATGGATAGATTGATAGGAGATAGATATATGGATAGATAAATAGATACATAGATTTACTAATAGTCTGATAGTTCTATTGATAGTTAAAGAGTCAGATTGTTAGGAAAATAAATATATAGACAAATAGACAGATGGACACATAGATAAATACACAAATAGATATAGAGATAGATGGGTAGATAGATAGATAGATAGACAGATAAACAGATAGACATATAAACATATAGACAAATAGAAAAATTTATTGATAGACAGATAGATAGACATATATATAGTTAGATAGATAGATAGACAAATAGATATATAATTAGAAAGTTAGACATATTAACATAAAGACAGTTAGATAGATAGATAGATAGATAGAGTGTTAAAAAAATAGACAGATAGATAGATTTATAGAATGACAAATAAACATATATATATATAGACAAAAAAGTAGATTGGAGGATAAGTAGATAAAGATATAGATAGTTTGACATATATATATATATAGTCTGATAGATAGATTGAAAGATAGTCAGTTAGATAGATAGATAGATAATCATATAGACAAATATATAGATAGATAAATGGGAAGATAGACAAATAAACAAATATACTGATAGAGAGATAGATTGATAGATGAATAGATAAATAAATAAATAATTAGATATATAGTAAGATAGACATTTAGATAGATAGATAGATAGAAGGATAGATATATAAATTGACAGATAGATAGAATTTTAAATAGACAAATAGACAGATCACTAGTTATACACTTAGACAAATAGATAGATAGAGATAGTTAAATAGGTAGATAGATAGATAGACAAATTGTCTGATAAAAATACAAATAAAAAGGTAGATAAATAGATACACAAATAGATATATAGAAAGATAGAAAGATAAATAAATAGGTCGATATGTAGATAGACAGAAAGATAGATATATAGATTGACAGATAGATAGATAGTCTGATTGATAAATTGATAGATAGTTAGATAGATAGATAGATAGATTCATAGAAAGTTAAATATAATGACTGATATTCTAATAGTCTAATAAATAGTTAAAGAGTTAGAGAGTTAGATAGTTATACAAATAGATATATTAGATAGATAGGTTGATAGATAGATAGACAAATATAATTATAAACATATAGACAGAGAAATAAATAAATAGATAGATAGATAGATAAATAGACTAATAGAAAATGAAATATATAGATAGACAGATAGATACATAGACAAATAGAAAAAATAAAGTTAGTTAGATAAAAAAAATAGGTAGATAGGGAGATGGATATAAATGCAGATATACATACAGACAAATAGTAAAATATATAGATAGATAGATAGATCGATCGATCGATAACCAAAAAGATAGATATATAGATAGATAGATAGCTAGATAGATAGATAGATAGACAGACAGATAAATAGATAGATAGAAAGATAGATATAATGATAGATAAATAAATAGACTAATAGAGTGATAGTTCGATTGATAGTTAAATTGTTAGATAGTTAGTAAAATAGATATGTAGACAAATAAACAGATAGACATATAAACAAATATGCAAATAGATAGAGAAATAGGTAGACATATAGATAGGTAGATAGATAGATAAATAGTTAGATATGTAAATAAAAAGATATATATATATATATATATATGAAAGACTGATGACCGAAACAAAAATAGATAGTTAGAAAGATATACAGATAGAAAGATATATAGTTAGACAATTACAAAGATATAAAAATAAGTAATTAGAGATACAGAAAAATTGACAAATAGACAAATAGAAAAATAGATATATAGATTTATAGATATACATGAAGATAAATAGATAGTTAAATAGATAGAGAATTAGACAAATAGAGAGAGAAATACATAGATAGATAGAAAGATAGACATATAGATAGATAGATAGATAGAAATACAGACAGACAGATAGTTACATAGAAATATAGATAGATAAAAAGATATATAGGTAGATAGAAAAATAGAAAAATATATTTTTATGAGTATGTACGTAAGTGGGTGCATATATTTATTTGTAGACATGTATATATTGTCATACATACACGCCCATTCACACACACACACACACATGTTTGAATATATAATTGCTCGGGCTGGTCTAGTCATCATCATGCATTGCTTACCAATGTAGGTAATAAAAGTCATGAATATTATACCATTCCCAAACTGTGGCATGAATATATTTCTTATCTAGGCCAGCTTGGTAGACATAGGTTGGTCTTAAAATCTTTTAGTAATTATGTAGATATGCAATTATCACATGGTACAAAGTGTATATATGAGGAAATAAGTTTTATTGCTGTAGGCACTACAATGATTGTTTATAATTGTACTATGTCTTAGGATGATGATAATGATGCTCATGTAGTGTAATGTAATTTAATTACATCTCACAAAACTATATTCAATAGGAAAGAAAAATGTATCATTTAATGATTTTTACTGGCCACATGTGCCAAGAAGAATATATGGTCCTATTTAGGGAGAAGCAGCTCACCGCCACATCAAAAACTTGCTCAATCTAAGAATAAGTTGTTGGTAGGGAAGTTTATCAATCTAGCATCATTTCCAGCCCCACTTTTATTATCAGAAGTAGTAGCAGTAGCGGCAGTGATAGCAATAGCAGAAGCGGTAGTGGCAGTGACAGCAGCAGCGGCGGTGGCGCATGTAGCAGCAGCGGCAGCGGTGGCTGCAGCAGGGGCAGTGGAACTGGTAATGGCAACAGTAGTAGTGGTAGTAGTGGCAGCAGCAACAGTAGGAACAACAGTAGTGGCAACAGGAGCAGTAGGAGCAGTAGTAGCAGCAGTGGCGGCGGCTACGGCAATGGCGGCGGCAACAGGAGTGGTGGCGGCGGCAGCAGTGGCAAGAAAATGGTAGCAGTGGCGTCGGCAGCAGCAGTAGCAGCAATGCTGTATATACGTACATATACACACACACATATATTACTATAGTATTTGTACATATAATACTACAATATTATATGTACATATATACTGAGTATATACGTACATAGTATATATGTACGTATAATGCTGTAGTAATATATGATCATATACACTATAGTATATATGAACATATATACTACAATATTATATATTTATCAAAACATAACTCTTTTTATTTGTTTTTTTTGATTTTATTCACTGATTTAAATTTCATACAGATATGGTACCTCATTGTTCTCCATATGAAGTTTGTATAAGTGAGGGATTTTTTATTAGACATGATGCACCATGACTCGGACAGCTTTGTAGCAGTAGAAAGATGGTGATCGGAGGAGCTAAGGAAGAGAAAGCAACATCAATGTACTGATAGATTATATTTTATGCACTATTAGTAGATACATTGATGAAAAAGATGAAATAAACTTTTATTATGTCTTTGTTTTAAATATGTAAGACAATGGTTGCTTAGATTGTAGTTATTCAAAATTATTATTCTAATAATTTATTCGTCATTTTGTGTTGCACATTAGCATGGTGGAGTGCTCCATTTTTCTAGGTTCAAGTTTCTTATTTATTTGTTAATGGTTACTACTACAGATGATCAGTCTATATTTCATCTGCCAGTTCTTTGATAGCTTGTCAGCTCAGTCATGGCAAGGTAGAGCAACCCCCTTGTGGGCCTTGGGACAGGAAGATAGTTTTGGTTGTGGGGAGGAAAGATGTGAACTTTGATGTCCCAAGCTTGGCTCGTGGCTCTTCTTCCAGGTTTTTCTTTAATAGTTTTCAGAGATATTTTCTAAAATTTAAATAAATCTTCGTATTTCATATTTATGTTGATAGCGAAGTTTTTTATCATCTTTGTGAAGTATAAATAGGATCATACTAATTTGTTGTAGTTTTGTGTCATCTTTGTGAAGTATAAATGGGATAATACTAATTTGTTGTATTTTTGTATCATCTAAGGTTATGTGATTATATATATGTACATATAATACTGCATTATATACATACGTATATACAGTAGTATATAGTGCATATATACTGAGTATATATGTACGTATATATCGAGTATATATGCACGTATATAATGAGTATATATGTACGTATATATCGAGTACATATATACTCAGCATATACATGCATATAAACTCAGTATATATGTGCATTTATACTTGGTAAATGCATACGTATAAACTCAGTATATACGTACTATTAACTCAATATATACATACGTATATAATCGGTACATATGTACGTATATACTCGGTATATAGATACATATATACTCAGTATATACACACATATATGCTGTAGTATATAAGTACGTATATACTAAGTATATGTATGTATATACTATAGTATATGTACATATAATACTACAGTATTTTATGTAAATATATACTTAGTATATACGTTTATTTATACTCAGTATATAAGTGCATATAAACTTTGTATATACATGCATATATACTCAGTATATATGTGTGTATATACTCGGTATATACGTACTATATACTAGGTATATACGTACATATTTACTGAGTACGTACATACATATATACTGGGTTTATATGTACTATATACCTGGTATATACGTACTATATACTTGGTATATACATACTTTATACTTGATATAAACGTATTATATACTCTATATATACGTACTATATACTCTGTATATATATAAATATATACTCGGTATATACGTACATATATACTTGGTATATACATAAATAATTACTCGGTATATACATACACATATACTCAGTATATATGCACATATATACTCAGTATATACGCACATATATACTCTGTATATACGCACATATATACTGCAGAATATGTACATATAATACTATAGTATTATATGTACATATAATATTGTAGTATTATATGTACATATATATCGAGTATATATGTACTTAGTACATATGTACATATAATACTGGAGTATATATGTACATATAATACTGCAGTATATATGTAACGAGTGAAATGTTTGTATATATGTACATAATACTGCAGTATTATATATTTATCAAAATATAATTTTTTTTATTTATATATTTTGATTTTACTGGCTTGTTTAAATTTCATAGAGATATGGTACCGCATTGTTCCCCATATGAAGCTTATATATGTGAAGAAATTTTTCACTAGACATGACGAATCGTGACTCAGACAGCTTTGTCGTAGCAGAAAGATGGTGATCAGAGGAGCAGATAAAAAGAAAGCAACGTCAATGTACAGATAGATTATATTTTATGCATTGTCAGTAGATACATTGATGAATAAAATGAAATACAATTTTGTTATGTTTTTGTTTGATTTATGTAAATTATTGAATCAGAATAATTAATTAAATGATTTTATTTTTTTGTTAATTATAAATTATTGTTTATAGTTTCAGTTTTAATTCAATTTAATATAAAAATATTAAATTATTTAATTAAATATTTTGAAAAATAAAAAAAATTCTGAAAATAGTTTTGGAATGAAAATAGCTAGGGAATTTTCTATTGCTAATTTAGCTAGTGAAATTATTATTTTAGCTAGAGATATTACCGTCACTAAATCTTTAGCTAGTGACTATTTCCCTCGCTAATTTTTAGCGACGAGCACATTAGATTAGGAAAACTTCTATCTTCATATAAGTTTAGCGACGTAAAGCCCCAGTTAGCTATGGAATTTTCTCTTGCTAATTTAGCTAGGAAAATTAATATTTTAGGTAGGGATATTTCCATCACTAAAATTTTAGCTAGGGACTCTTTCCCTCACCAATTTTTAGCGACGAGCACTTTAGATTGGGATGGTTCCATCATTAATCCATCATTATATCCCATTTAGCGACGAAAAATGCCCATTTAGATAGGGAATTATCCCTAGCTATATGGTATTTTTCTTGTGGTGATCATTCTTTTGACACTTTTGTATCATTTCTTATATTTAAATAGACATCATTTTATGATTATTATATTTATTTAGATCTGTGCAAATATTAGATTAATACCTATAGTGATATATTCTATGGAATACTAACTAAATTATTCCAAGTCAAGTATTAATATTCAAGGGTGATATTAATACATTAAGACTAAAATAAAGGTTTACTAATATAAATTTTAATTTAACAGTTGAGTATTTGTTGGAGAACATATAATGAACTGACCAGCTTTGATAATGTTTCTTGGATTGTTAATAAGTGTCATATACATTCTCATAGTGAATATTAGAATAAATTATCCATTGACCTGAAGTCACTATAGTTCTCTACATAAGGAGTTGTATACTTTAGTTTTAGTAATTTCCACTTATAAGGATGGCTATAGGGTTGTTTACTAAGTATACAATTAATTATTTAGAGGGATGTTATTTATGTAGATGGAATTTGTCCATTCTATGTAGCAGCAATGATATCAGTTAGCCCCTTGATTGAGTAGGAATGCTAAAATACATGACCATGCTGAAATAAGTCAATATGAGATTATATCTTATTTGTTTAAGCCAATTTACTTAAAGATCAAGACACATATAGATTGATGTGTGGATGTAACATTTTAGAAATGTGTGTCATTATTGACACATCCTTTTAATAAATTGCACATCCTTTTAGAAAATTGTGGGAAAAAAAACCAAAAGGTTTTATAAAATGGGATAGTTATAACAAGAGAAATAACAAAGAAACATTTATGTGGATACCGCTAGAGGCATGGACTTTTGATTGTGCTAGGTTTCAACTGAACCATTCAGAATCAAAAGTATTTTTTCTACACTACAATAAGTAACAGCCTTGTACTTTGTTTAATTATATTCACTTGGATCATTGGTTGTTTCATAGTCTGAAACAAGATTCAGATATGAAATTTACTGGAACCATAACAAGATAGACATAGAAAGAAAGATATTTATATAAATAGATATTAGATAGATAAATGGATGGATATACAGATAGATATAAAGACATATAAATATGTAGATAGATAAGTAGATATATAGATATATAGATAGGTAGATAGATAGATAGACAAATAAATAAATAGATAGATATATAGATAAATAAATAGACAAGCAGACCTATCAAAATTCAGATATATAAAACGATAGATAGACAAGTAGAAAGATCTATATTCAGATAGAAAGATAGATAGAAAGATAAAAAAATTGACAGATAAACAAATAGACAGATAGACAAATAGACAAATAGATAGATAGAAAGATAGATAAATAGACAAATAAACATATAGATGGATAGATAGATAAACAGATAGATATATAGTAAAATATATATATAAAGATATAGACAGATAGACAGACAGACAGATAGATATATAGATTGTTAGATAAATAGATAGACAAATAGAAATATTGATAGATAGACAAATAGAAAGATAGATAGATAAATAAATAAATAAATATATATATATATATATATATATATATACATACATACATAAATATTTAGAAATATAAATAGATAGATAAAATAACCAATATATAGGGAAATAAAGAAATATTTTATTAAATATTTAATATATTTAATAAAGAAATATAAATATATATATTTAATAAAGAAATATTTAATGATTTTATTAAATATATATATTTTAATATATTTTATTAAAATAACCAATAGAAATATAAATATATTTTATTAAATATAAAATATTTATATATGTACATACATATATATATCTATTAATAAAATATATTTTATTAATATATAGAAATATAAAGACTAATAGATAAAATCTATTAGTCTTTCACTTTATCTGGTTATATATATATTTTGTCTATATATATAGATAAAAAGATATCTTTCACTTTAATAGATAGATAGAAATAAAGAAAGATAGACATAGAAAGATACTCAGATAGTTAGATAGACTAATTGAAAAATAGTTAAATAGATAGATAAACATATAGAAAGATTGGTAGATAGACAGATAGAAAAATAGATAGATAGATAAATAAAAATAGAGATATGCATATAGAAAGATAAACATATATACAGATAGATAGATTGGTTAGATTACCCTATAAGCACATATAGAGATAGAATGATAATCTAATAGATGAATAGAAAGAAAGACAAACAGAAATAAAGAAAGAAAGAAAGACACACACACACACACACACACACAAATAGACAAATAGAAATATAGATAGATTCACAAATAAGTATATAGATAGATAGATAAACAAATAGATAGAAATATAAATAGGAATGTATATAGTGTTGGGGAATTGCGTTTCCACGGTAGTGAGATTAAGAAACAGAAACAACAGAAACATAGAAAACAAGCAATATATATCCCATTCCAGCAAGCTTCCACGACAGAATCAAAACAAATGAGAAATCAACACCGAAAATAATGTGGTTCACAAGTTGCTCAATACGACTAGCTACATCCACCTGAAAATGCTTATGCGTTACAAATTAAAACCAAAAACGAAACATCTTACAGTATGCAGCACACAGAGTAGTCGTGAAAAATCACGCAGAGAGAAGAGAGATATGATGAACAGTTCCACGGGTCAAAAATAGCCACCCGAAAAATAAAATTACCAATCATTTTATATTAAAAAATATATCGGTTCATTTAACCGTAGTGGGTCGGACAGCGGGACCTCCGTTATTGTGCTCCTGCTGAATCCCCGGGCTTTTAAAATTTCCTTTCCTGCACTTACATGAAAATATTAAAACATAAAAATATTTTGTTATAAAAAAACAGATTATTAAATTAAAACAAATTACATATACAACATATAGATATACAGATAGACATATAAATATATAGATAGAAAAACAAACAGATTGATAGATAGATAAGTATATATACAGATAGACATATAGATAGATAAACATATATATATATATATATATATATATATATATATATGCAAATTCATAGATCAACAAATAGATAGATAAACACATAAACACATTTATAGATATATAGATAGATAGACTAATAGACTGATAGAAAAATAGATATTTAGATAGTTAGACAGATAGATAGATAGACAGATAGATATATATATATAGATAGATAATTAGGCGACAATCGGATAGATAGACAGATAAATTAATATATCAAAAGACAAATCGACATATAGAAATAAAGAAAGATATACATATAGAAAGATACTCAAATAGTCAGATAGACTAATTGAAAAATATATAAATAGATAGATAAATATATAGAAAGATTGGTCGATAGATAGATAGAAAAATAGATAGATAGATAGATAGATAAAAATAGAGATATGCATATAGACATATTGAAAGATAAACATATATACAAATAGATAGATAGATAGATTGCCCTATAGTCACATATAGAGATAAAATGAAAATCTAATAGATGAATGGAAACATAAACAAAAATAAAGAAAGAAAGAAATATATATATATATATACACACACACACACACACACACACACAAATAGACAAATAGACAAATAGAAATATAGATAGATTGACAAATAAGTAGATAGATAGATAAACAAATAGATATAAATATAAATAGGAATGTATATAATGTTGGGGAATTACACTTCCACAATAGTGAGATTAAGTAATAGAAACAACAGAAACATAGAAAACAAACAATATATATCCCATTCCAGCAAGCTTCCACGACAGAATCAAAACAAACGAGAAATCAACACCGAAAATAATGTGGTTCACTAGTCACAAAATCGACTAGCTACATCCACCAAAAAATGCTTATGCGTTACAGATTAAAACCAAAAACGAAATATCCTACAGTATTCAACACATAGAGTAGTCGTGAAAAATCGCGCAGATAGAAAAGAGAGACGATGAACAGTTCCATGAATCAAAAACAGCCACCCGAAAAATAAAATTACAAATCATTTTATATTAAAAAATATCTCGGTTCATTTAACCGCAGCGGGTCGGACAGCGGGACCTCCGTTATTGTGCTACTGCTGCATTCCCGGCCATTTAATATTTCATTTCCTGCACTTACATGAAAATATTAAAACCTAAAAACATTTTGTTATACAAACAGATTATTAAATAAAAATAAATTACATATACAACATATAGATATACAGATAGACATATAAATATATAGATAGACAAACAAACAGATAGATAGATAGATAAGTATATATACAGATAGACATATAGATAGATAGATATATATATATATATATAGGAAAATTCATAGATCAACAAATAGATAGATAGACACATAAACACATAAACACATTTATAGATATACAAATAGATAGACTAATAGATTGATAGAAAAATAAATATTTAAATTGTTAGATAGATAGACAGATAGATAGATATAAAGATAGATAATAAGGTGACAATCGGATAAATAGACAGATAAATTAAAAGATCAAAAGACAAATAGACATATAGAAATAAAGAAAGATAGACATATAGAAAGATACTCAAATAGTAAGATAGACTAATTAAAAAATAGTTAAATAGATAGATAAACATATAAAAAGATTGGTAGATAGACAGATAGGAAAATAGATAGATAGATAAATAAAAATAGTGATATGCATATAGACATATAGAAAGATAAACATATATACAGATAGATAGATTGCCCTATATGCACATATAGAGATAGAATGATAATCTAATAGATGAATAGAAAGATAGACAAAAAGAAATAAAGAAAGAAAATTTATATATATATACACACACACACAAATAGACAAATAGAGAAATAGAAATATAGATAGATTCACAAATAAGTAGATAGATAGATAGATAAACAAATAGATAGAAATATAAATAAGAACGTATATAGTGTTGGGGAATTGCGCTTCCACGGTAGTGAGATTAAGAAATAGAAACAACAGAAACATAGAAAACAAACAATATATATCCCATTCATGCAAGCTTCCAAGACAGAATCAAAACAAACGAGAAATCAACACCGAAAATAATGTGGTTCACTAGTCGCTCAATACGACTAGCTACATCCACCAGAAAATGCTTATGCGTTACAGATTAAAACCAAAAACGAAACATCTTATAGTATGCAGCACACAGAGTAGTCGTGAAAAATCACGGTGAGAGAAGAGAGAGACGATGAACAGTTCCACGGGTCAAAAACATCCACCCGAAAAATAAAATTACAAATCATTTTATATTAAAAAATATATCGGTTCATTTAACCGCAGCGGGTCGGATAGCTGGACCTCCATTATTGTGCTACTGCTACATCCCCGGGCTTTTAATATTTTCTCTCCTGCACGTACATGAAAATATTAAAACATAAAAACGTTTTGTTATACAAACAGATTATTAAATAAAAACAAATTACTTATACAACATATAGATATACAGATAGACATATAAATATATAGATAGACAAACAAACAGATTGATAGATAGATAAGTATATACAGATAGACATATAGATAGATAGAAATATATATATATATACACACACACACACACACACACATATATATATATATATATATATATATATATGCAAATTCATAGATCAACAAATAGATAAATAGACTAATAGACTGATAGAAAATAGATATTTAGATAGTTAGACAGTTAGATAGATAGACAGATAGATATATATATATATATAAGATAGATAATTAGGCGACAATCAGATAGATAGACAGATAAATTAATAGATCAAAAGACAAATAGACATATAGAAATAAAGAAAGATAGACATATAGAAAGATACTCAAATAGTCAGATAGACTAATTGAAAAATATATAAATAGATAGATAAACATATAGAAAGATTGGTAGATAGACTGATACAAAAATAGATAGATAGATAGATAAAAATAGAGATATGCATATAGACATATTGAAAGATAAACATATATACAAATAAATAGATATTAGATTGCCCTATAGACACATATAGTGATAAAATGATAATCTAATAGATGAATAGAAACAAATACAAAAAGAAATAAAGAAAGAAAGAAAGATATATATATACACACACACACACACACAAACACACACAAATAGACAAATAGATAAATAGAAATATAGATAGATTGATAAATAAGTAGATAGATAGATAGATAAACAAATAGATATAAATATAAATAGGAACGTATATAGTGTTGGGGAATTGCACTTCCACAATAGTGAGATTCAGAAACAAAAACAATAGAAACATAGAAAACAAGCAATAAATATCCCATTCCAGCAAGCTTCCACTACAGAATCAAAACAAACGAGAAATCAACACCGAAAATAATGTGGTTCACTAGTCGCAAAATCGACTAGCAACATCCACCAGAAAATGCTTATGTGTTACAGATTATAACCAAAAATGAAACATCTTACAGATTGCAGCACACAAAGTAGTCATGAAAAATCGCACATATAGAAGAGATAGACTATGAACAGTTCCATGAGTCAAAAAAATCCACCCGAAAAATAAAATTACAAATCAATTTATATTAAAAAATAGCTCGGTTCATTTAACAACAGCGGGAGCTCCATTATTGTGCTACTAGTGCATCCCCGGCCATTTAATATTTCGTTCCTGTACTTACATGAAAATATTAAAACATAAAAGCATTTTGTTATATAAACATATTATTAAATAAAAACAAATTACATATACAACATATAGATATACAGATAGACATATAAATATATAGATAGACAAACAAACAGATAGATAGATAAGTATATATACAGATAGACATATATATAGATAGATAGATAGATAGATATATATATATATATATATACATATAGGCAAATTCATAGATCAACAAATAGATAGATAGACACATAAACACATAAACACATTTATAGATATACAGATAGATAGATAGATAGATAGACTAATAGATTGATAGAAAAATAAATATTTAGATTGTTAGATAGATAGATAGATAGATAGACATATTGATAGATATATAGATAGATAATTAGGCGACAATCAGATAAATAGATAGATAAATTAATAGATCAAAAATCAAATAGACATATAGAAATAAAGAACGATAGATAGATAGAAAGATACTCAAATAGTAAGATAGACTAATTGAAAAATAGTTAAATAGATAGATAAACATATAGAAAGATTGGTAGATAGACAGATAGAAAAATAGATAGAAAGATAAATAAAAATAGAGATATGCATATAGACATATAGAAAGATAAACATATATACAGATAGATAGATAGATTGCCCTATAGGCACATATAGAGATAGAATGATAATCTAATAGATGAATAGAAAGATAGACAAAAACAAATAAAGAATGAAAATTTATACACACACACACACACACACACACACACACACACACACACACACACACACACACACACACACACACAAATAGACAAATAGACAAATAGAAATATAGATAGATTCACAAATAAGTAGATAGATAGATAGATAAACAAATAAATAGAAATATAAATAGGAACGTATATAGTGTTGGGGAATTGCGCTTCCACGGTAGTGAGATTAAGAAACAGAAACAACAAAAATATAGAAAACAAGCAATATATATCCCATTCCAGCAAGCTTCCATGACAGAATCAAAACAAACGAGAAATCAACACCGAAAATAATGTGGTTCACAAGTCGCTCAATACGACTAGCTACATCCACCTGAAAATACTTATGCGTTACAGATTAAAACCAAAAACAAAACATATTACAGTATGCAGCACACAGAGTAGTCATGAAAAATCACGCAGAGAGAAGAGAGATATGATGAACAGTTCCACGGGTCAAAAATAGCCACCCGAAAAATAAAATTACCAATCATTTTATATTAAAAAATATATCGGTTCATTTAACCGTAGTGGGTCGGACACCGGGACCTCTGTTATTGTGCTCCTGCTACATCCCCGGGCTTTTAATATTTCCTTTCCTGCACTTACATGAAAATATTAAAACATAAAAATATTTTATTATAAAAAAAACAGATTATTAAATTAAAACAAATTACATATACAACATATAGATATACAGATAGACATATAAATATATAGATAGACAAACAAACAGATTGATAGATAGATAAGTATATATACAGATAGACATATAGATAGATAAACATATATATATATATATGCAAATTCATAGATCAACAAATAGATAGATAGACACATAAACACATTTATAGATATATAGATAGATAGACTAATAGACTGATAGAAAAATAGATATTTAGATAGTTAGAAAGATAGATAGATAGACATATAGATATATATATATATATATATAGATAATTAGGTGACAATCGGATAGATAGACAGATAAATTAATATATCAAAAGACAAATAGACATATAGAAATAAAGAAAGATAGACATATAGAAAGATACTCAAATAGTCAGATAGACTAATTGAAAAATATATAAATAGATAGATAAACATATAGAAAGATTGGTAGATAGACAGATATAAAAATAGATAGATAGATAGATAGATAAAAATAGAGATATGCATATAGACATATTGAAAGATAAACATATATACAAATAGATAGATAGATAGATTGCCCTATAGTCACATATAGAGATAAAATGATAAACTAATAGATGAATAGAAACATAAACAAAAATAAATAAATAAAGAAAGATATATATATATATATATACACACACACACACACACACACACAAATAGACAAATAAACAAATAGAAATATAGATAGATTGACAAATAAGTAGATAGATAGATAGATAAACAAATAGATATAAATATAAATAGGAATGTATATAGTGTTGGGGAATTGCACTTCCACAATAGTGAGATTAAGTAATAGAAACAACAGAAACATAGAAAACAAGCAATATATATCCCATTCCAGCAAGCTTCCACGATAGAATCAAAACAAACGAGAAATCAACACCAAAAATAATGTGGTTCACTAGTCGCAAAATTGACTAGCTACATCCACCAGAAAATGCTTATGCGTTACAGATTAAAACCAAAAACAAAATATCCTACAGTATTCAACACATAGAGTAGTCGTGAAAAATCGCACAGATAGAAGAGAGAGACGATGAACAGTTCCATGGATCAAAAACAGCCACCCGAAAAATAAAATTACAAATCATTTTATATTAAAAAATATCTCGGTTCATTTAACCGCAGCGGGTCGGACAGCGGGACCTCCGTTATTGTGCTATTGCTGCATTCCCAGCCATTTAATATTTCCTTTCCTGCACTTACATGAAAATATTAAAACCTAAAACATTTTGTTATACAAACAGATTATTAAATAAAAACAAATACATATACAACATATAGATATACAGATAGACATATAAATATATAGATAGACAGACAAATAGATATATAGATAGATAGATAGATAAGTATATATACAGATAGACATATAGATAGATAGATAGATAGATAGATAGATATATATATATATATATATATATATATATATATATATATATATATATATATATATAGGCAAATTCATAGATCAACAAATAGATAGATAGACACATAAACACATAAACACATTTATAGATATACAGATAGATAGACTAATAGATTGATAGAAAAATAAATATTTAAATTGTTAGATAGATAGATAGATAGACAGATAGATAGATATAAAGATAGATAATTAGGCGACAATCGGATAAATAGACAGATAAATTAATAGATCAAAAGACAAATAGACATATAGAAATATAGAAAGATAGACATATAGAAAGATACTCAAATAGTAAGATAGACTAATTGAAAAATAGTTAAATAGATAGATAAACATATAAAAAGATTGGTAGATAGACAGATAGAAAAATCGATAGATAGATAAATAAAAATAGTGATATGCATATAGACATATAGAAAGATAAACATATATACAGATAGATAGATTGCCCTATAGGCACATATAGAGATAGAATGATAATCTAATAGATGAATAGAAAGATAGACAAAAAGAAATAAAGAAAGAAAATTTATATATACATACACACACACAAATAGACATATAGAGAAATAGAATTATAGATAGATTCACAAATAAGTAGATAGATAGATGGATAAACAAATAGATAGAAATATAAATAAGAACGTATATAGTGGTGGGGAATTGCGCTTCCACGGTAGTGAGATTAAGAAATAGAAACAACAGAAACATAGAAAACAAACAATATATATCCCATTCCAGCAAGCTTCCAAGACAGAATCAAAACAAATGAGAAATCAACACCGAAAATAATGTGGTTCACTAGTCGCTCAATACGACTAGCTACATCCACCAGAAAACACTTATGCATTACAGATTAAAACAAAAAATGAAACATCTTACAGTATGTAGCACATAGAGTAGTCATGAAAAATCGTGCAGAGAGAAGCGAGAGACGATGAACAGTTCCACGGGTCAAAAACAGCCACCCGAAAAATAAAATTACAAATCATTTTATATAAAAAAATATCTCGATTCATTTAACCACAGAGGGTCAGACAGCGTGACCTCCGTTATTGTGCTACTGCTGCATCCCAGGCCTTTTAATATTTCCTTTCGTGTACTTACTTGAAAATATTAAAACATAAAAATATTTTGTTATACAAATAGATTATTAAATAAAAATAAATTACATATACAACATATAGATATACAGATAGACATATAAATATATAGATAGACAAACAAATAGATAGATAGATAGACACATAAACACATAAACACATTTATATATATACAGATAGAAAGATAGATAGATATATATAGGCAAATTCATAGATCAACAAATAGATAGATAGACACATAAACACATAAACACATTTATATATATACAGATAGATAGATAGATAGACTAATAGATTGATAGAAAATAAATATTTCGATTGTTAGACAGATAGATATATATATATATATCTAGATAATTAGGCGACAATTAGATAAATAGACAGATAAATTAATAGATCAAAAGACAAATAGACATATAAAATAAAGAAAGATAGACATATAGAAAGATACTCAAATAGTAAGATAGACTAATTGAAAAATAGTTAAATAGATAGATAAACATATAGAAAGATTGGTAGATAGACAGATAGAAAAATAGATAGATAGATAAATAAAAATAAAGATATGCATATAGACATATAAAAAGATAAACATATATACAGATAGATAGATAGATAGATTGCCCTATAGGGACATATAGAGATATAATGATAATCTAATAGATGAATAGAAAGATAGACAAAAAAAATAAATAAATAAAGAAAATATATACACACACACACACACACACAAATAGACAAATAGACAAATAGAAATATTGATAGATTCACAAATAAGTAGATAGATAGATTGATAAACAAATAGATAGAAATATAAATAGGATCGTATATTGTGTTGGGGAATTGCGCTTCCACGGTAGTTAGATTAAGAAACAAAAACAATAGAAACATAGAAAACAAGCAATATATATCTCATTCCAGCAAGCTTCCACGACAGAATCAAAACAAACGAGAAATAAACACCGAAAATAATGTGGTTCGCTAGTCGCTCAATACGATTAGCTACATCCACCAGAAAAGGCTTATGTGTTACAGATTAAAACCAAAAACAAAATGTCTTACAGTATGCAGCACATAGAGCAGTCACAAAAAATCATGCAGAGAGAAGAGAGAGACGATGAACAGTTCCAGGGTCAAAAATAGCCACCCTAAAAATAAAATTACAAATTATTTTATATTAAAAAACATCTCGGTTCATTTAACTGTAGTGGGTCGGACAGAGGGACCTCCGTTATTGTTCTACTATTGCATCCCCGACCTTTTAATATTTCCTTTCCTGCACTTACATGAAAATATTAAAACATAAATCATTTTGTTCTATAAACAAATTATTAAATAAAAACAAATTACATATACAACATATAGATATACAGAGAGACATATAGATATATGTAAATACATAGATAGATATATACATATATATTGAGCGATAAATATACAAATAGATAGATAAATAGACATATAGTCAAATAGACAAATAGATAGATAGTCAAATAGTCCAATAAAAAGATAGATAGACAGATAGACAATAGATTAAAGATAGGTATCCAGACAAATAATAGATAGATACATACATACATACATAGACAGATAGATTGATTAATGGATAGCTAGATAGATAGATTAATAGATAGATAGACAGATAGACAGACCGACAGATAGATAGAATGATAGATATATAAACACATAGAAACTTATGCAGATAGAAAAATACTGAGTATATAAATATATAGAAACACAAATAGATATAAATATAGATAGACAAATAAACAAACATATAATAGATAGATAGATAAACAAATAGACAGATTTATATATAAACACATATACACAAAGAGACATTAATAAATAGGTAGATAGATGATTAGTCTGATTGACTAATAGGTTGTTAGATAGTTTATAGATAGAAAGATATATAATAGATAGAAAGAAAATTAAATACTTAGATAATTATATAGATAGATAGATAGACATATTGACATATAGATGGATTGATAAATTGATAGATAGATATAAAAATAAATAGATAGAGAGACATATAGATAGATAGATAGACAAATAAATAGATAGACACATAGAAAGATTGATTGTTAGATAGATTCACAGAAAGATAGATAGACATATATACTAAAAAACAAATTGATAGATAGAGATATAGAAAAATAAATAGGTTAGATAAATAAACAAATAGACCAATAGAGAGATAGACATAAATAATAGACTGATATACTAATTAAAAAAATATAGTTAAAATAGTTCGATAGATATACAAATAGATAGATCAATATATTTTTTATAATTTAGTTAGTGAATTAGATAGTTAGAAAGATAAACAGATAGATAAATTGATAGATAGTTAGATAGATAAATATATATATAAATAGATAGACAAATAGAGAAAGAGAAAGTTAGACATATAGACAAAAATATATATATATATTATATATATATAATGATAGATAGATAGACAGATATACAAAAAATATGATTAACTTATAGATAGTTAGCTAATAGATAGATAAACAAATAGATAGATATATAGAAATATTATTGGATAGACACATAGACTTTTATCCAAATAGACTATAAGATAGAGAGATAGATAAAGAGATAAATAGATTAACAAATAGATAGATAAACAAATAGATAGATAGATAAACAAATAGAAAGATACATACATAGATATATAGACTGATAGAAAGATAAATAGATAGAAAGATAGACAGTTAAACTAGATAGATCTATAGATAGATAGACAGATAGACATATAGACAATAAGACTGATAGATAGATAGATAAATAAACACATGGACTTATAGAATGATAAACTAAAACCCATATTAACAGACAGAGAGATATACATTAAGATAATTAGACAAAAGTTAGATAGACAATTAGACAAAAGAATGGTCAAAGATATGTAAATAGATAGATAGATAGATAGACAGATATAAGATAGTAAGATAGACAAATAGATAGATAGACCACAAACATAATAATATATATAGGTCAAATAGATAGATAGACTACTAATTTTGATAAAAAAAATAAATAGTTTAGATAGTTAGACAGAGAAATAAATAGACAGACATAAATATATATATATATATATATATATATATATATATATATATATATATATATATATATATATATATATATATATATATATAGTTATATACAAGTAGATACATAGACCTATAAATAGATATATCAATAGTCAAATAGACATATAGAAAGAAGATATATAGACGTATAAAAAGATAGACAAATAGTGAGATGGACTATTGGACAAATAGTTAGATAGATAATAGATATATATATATATATATATATATATATATATATGCATATATTTTAATAGAAAGATAGATATATAGATTGATAAATATGCATATAGACATATAAAAAGATAACATATAGACAAATAGATTGATAGATAGTCGAATAGACAGACAGATAGATAATAGAGAATATATAGATAGACAGATACGCAAATTGACAGATTGATAGATAGACAGGTAGACAGTTAGATAGGTAGATAGAATGATCGATTGAAAGATATATAGATAAATAAACATATAAAATAATACACTTATATATTAAAAGATAGATAGAGAAATAGATAGAGAGACGGATAGTACAACTAGAAAGATAGGCATATAGATAGATAGATAGATAGAGAGATAGAGAAAGAGATATATAGATAGATAGATAGCTCTATAAACACATATATAAATATACTAATAGTCTAATTGATGAATTAGAAGATAGGCAAAAAGATAGAAAGGTAGACATATAGATAGATAGATAGATATAGAGATTATATATATATATTGTAGATAAATTAACAATAGAAAATATATAAAGATTAATAGATAGATAGACTATTAAATGGATAGATAAATAAACAAATAGATAAAAAGATAATTTGGAACATATACTGATAGACAAATAAAAAAATATATATATAAATAAAAAGTTAGATAGATAATTATATACAAATATCCAGATAGGCAAATATATTAACTAAAACATTATGCAGAATAATATCTTAATCTATTATATACCTATCTATCTATTTAATTTTGTCTATCTATCTATAAATTGATGAAGAAGGTATATAAAATATCTATATACCATCTTTCTCCTGCTATAATGCAATCCTATTCGTCCTACTTCAGTCTAGTAAAATTCTTATTTCTATGTTTCTGCAAATAGGGAAAGAATGATCTAGTTGATGAAGCCTATGTAGTGCAGATCTCCATTTTTTGAATTGGGATCCATCACCAGAGAAAGTGAGATATTCGCATGTAACTTTAACCATTTTCTAATGTCCCTTCACTTCTGCAAGCTTTATATGGGGAACATTATGGTATCATATCCGTATGAAATTTAAACCAATAAATCAAATTAAAATAAATAAATAAAAAAAGTTCTATTTTGATAAAATATGGTAATTATGCAATACAACTTATACCTTATATATAATACTATAGTATATATGTACATAGATACTATGGAAACAACAGATTCGAATCCCCAACCCTGATGTTTTCTAAGCCATAATGTCATATTCATTGCCAATGAGATCACAAGAACCATAAATTCCAAAATATCAAATGTCATAAAATCATAGTTCAAGGAAGGAATGGCATTATGTGCCTATGAAATGTTAGAAATGGCACATTTAGTAATTATCTAGTATTCACACATTGATAGACATGCCTTTAACTTGCATATCTAAAAACTCATGATCTAGTATTCACAGTGAATATGTTTATATCATATTAAACTAAAAAATTTTTTAAGAAATAAAGCTTTGTGAATAGGAATGTGCCTTAGGCACTACTAACTCTAGGAATTCCTTGCCTTGGTAGTCTATGACACACACAATGCAAACATTTGGACCATACATGTGTATGCACACATGAAATGTAATATTATAATATATGTTTATCTCTCTCTTTTGGCTCATTAACATCTAAAAATCTTAATATATAAATTATAGAACATATAAATGTACAATGTGAATATATAATTCTCATTGTATTAAGGCAATCCACATACGTTAATGGCCATTACCATTAGCTCATTACCATCTACCTTAATACCAAATTTATATCATATAGCTTCATTGCTTGCTCCTGGGTAATCATAGGTTGCAAGGAGTCCCTATTATCTTGTTAAATTAAACTTGTTGAAAAAAAAATCAAGAGCTAATAGTTAACGAATACATGATGTGATACCACCAGGGGCACCAACGTTGCTCAATGTTGGACAACTATTTCTAGTACTACTAAAAACACATAATGGTGCTTGCTCACCACCAACTCATAATTAAGGGAAAACAAAAACTAGGCTTAGAAACACAGAATGTGGAACAACATGAGAATCAATTGTTAATAGCTATAACTTAAATTTCATTAACAAGATCAATAAAATGACCATATTCTAGAAGTAAAGTGGGCTCACAATAGCTCATATTGATGAGATTGCTTTTCTGCATAAAAGCAAGTGTTTTCACCATTTGAATGTCATTATCTAGAGCAAATATGAACAACTAATAAAAGTTAGCTAACCTCCATTGTAGTCTACCATGCAATAATAGGGTGCCACATCTTGTAGCAGTATTGCATGTGCCATGTGATAGTGTCATAGTGGATGTGTGTGGGGAAAGGTTGTGGGTAGTTAAATGAATGTAGTGTGGCATTTTTTGTGAGGAAGTGTGGGCAAGAATGCAAATAGTGTACTATGCACGTGTACAAAATAATATAGTGCTAAAAATTAAAAATAAAATAATAAAAAATGATTTAGTGTGGGAGTTATAATTTGGTTGATAGATATTATGGCTGCACCAATTTGTGTTGGCTCACACTAAAGGAAGTAACTGGCTTTCTTCTTGGTGCATGCTCAAACTGCATCAATTTTAAGGCTCAAACTGCATCAACAAAGATACATAAACTCTCATTTCCCAACAAAAACATTTCAAAAGAAAAATCAAAATTAAAATCAAAACAAAATCAAAAACAAAATTAAAAACAAAATTAAAAACAAAATCAAAATCAAATACCAAAAACCTGTATAGACATGTGACACTTGAAGTCATCAACTTCCAAAATAGTTGCCATGCTTGCACATCAGATGTCATGCAAAGAATCATGGTTAGGTTAGCAGCCAAGAAAATAACAAAACTAGAATCAAGAACAACGATGCCACCAAATAAATCTTTTCTTGTTTAGCTACACATATCAAAAATCATGTGCCCGAAAGTTGCTCACTATTCCTTCTTCAAGAAGTTAGGAGATAAGAGCTTTGAGATTACAAATCTAGTGAAAGATTTACAGTGAAATAGCTCTTTCAACTTATCATCGCATTTTTTTATATGATGGATCCTTTTTAAAAACAAGAAAATTTAATGATTAATTGAAATTAAAGAATAGCACCATAGATTATCATCAGGGGGAGGTGAAGACAATGAATGTTGGCATACTTGTAGATTATTTTTTTATTTCGTCCCATCTTCTTAAAACATCAGAGTGAGATAATGCATCTTCACATATACCAAAACATTTTATGAGAGCATATGAAAAAGGAATAGGAAGCTAGAAATCTAGAATTAATTTTGCATATATGTATAACTATATATAACACTTATTGAATATAAAAGAATATATATATATATATATATATATATATATAGATATATATATATAACTATATTTTAACTAATGAATCTATTTATAACTAATTATAATATAGGTATAAGAAGATATAACTATAAATAATTGTCATTTACTATATGTATAACTATAAAGACATTATACATAACTATATTTAAATATATAATTAACAAAATAATTTAATATACAATTTTATATATTAGTATATAAAAATGAATTTAAAATTATATATATATATATATATATATGCCTATACATAACTATATGTATAAATATATTAATATTATATAAATATATATATACCTGCATGTATAAATATAAGTATAACTATATATGGAACTATATGTATAACCACATGTAATTATATTTATAATTACATGTATAAACAACATACAACATTATGTCTAACTATATGTGTATAACTATTTATAAATATTTGTATAAATATAAAACTCTATATATCGAAATATAACTATATTTGTAACTATCTATACATTACATGTAAATTTTTATATTTGTTTATAACTTTGTATACATTTATGTTAACTACATATAACTACTTGTAAGATATATATATATTATATATATATAATATAAAAACTATATTTTTAACAATATAAATCCATTTAAAAATAAATATCATATGGGTATAAGAACATATAACTATAAATAATTATCTTTTACTATATGTATAACTATAAAAACATTATACATAACTATATTTAATTATATAATTAACAAAATATATTTAATATACAATTTTATATATTAGTATATAAAAATGTATTTAACTATATCTATGCTTATACATAACTATATGTATAAATATATTAAATATTATGAAAAAATATATATACCTACATCTATAAATATAAAGTATAAATATATGTGTAACTATATGTATAACCACATGTAACTATATTTATAATTTCATGTATAACAATATACAACATTATGTTAACCTATGTGTAAACTATATATAAATATTTGTATAATTATATAAAAACTCTATATAATTAAATTAGTTATATTTGTAAATATGTATACATATATGTAAATATATATATTTGTTTTATAACATTGTATATTTAGGTATAACTACATATAAACTACTTGTATGAATATATATATATATATATATATATATCTATATTTTTAACTATATAAGTCTATTTATAACTATATATACTATAGGTATAAGAACATATAATATAAATAATTGTCTTTTACTATATGTATAGCTATAAAAATATTTATACATAACTATATAAAAATATATAATTAACAACATATATTTAATATATAATTTTATATATTAGGATATAAAAATATATTTAATTATATCTTTGCCTTTACATAACAATATATGTATAAATATAAAAGTGTGTATATGTACACATACATAGATAGATAGATATATTGGCAGATAAATAGACAAACAGATAGATATATACATATTATATATCTATAGATCTATCAATAGATCTATCATTTTACATATCTATCTTCTATCTATCTTTTTATATATCTATCAATCTATATATATGTCTGTCTATCTATTATATATATCTATCTATTTATCTATTTGTCGATCTATCTGTCTATTTGTCTATCTATCTATATATTGATCTATATATTTATCTATGTATTTTTCTATCTATGTATCTATCTAATAATTTGTCTATATATTTTTTTATATTTCTAAAAATTTATCTCTTTCTATCTATCTAACAATTTATATATATCTTCATCTATCAATCTATTTGTTTTTCTATCTATGGTTTATCTAACTTTCTTTCTTGTTTTTATCAATTTATTTATATATCTATGCATCAATCTATCTATTATCTTTATGTCTATCTATCTGTCTATCTATTTATCTATCTATCTATCTATCTATCTGTCTGTACTGTCTGTCTATATATTTATTTATCAAAGTGTTTATCTATTTGTCTAACAATCTATATATATATCTGTGTATCTATTTATCTATCTGTCTGTCTATCTATCTTATATCTATCTATGTGTTGTTTATCTATTGGTCTATGTATTTAAAAATATTTTTGTCAATCTATCTGTATATCTATTTATCTATCACTTTTACTATCTATCTGTCAATCAATCAATCTGTCTATCTATATATCTATATATATTTTCTATCAATTTGTCTATTTATCTATCTATCTATATAACTATCTATATATTATATATATATATCTATATTTCTATAATTCTATCTAGCTATCTATCTTTCTAGAAATCTATTTATCGATCGGTCTATTTATTTTTTTATCATACTATCAATATATCTTTCTATCTATCTTTCTATATGCATGTCTTTGTATTGACTATCTATTTGTAAATCTATTATTAAATTATTTATCTATATAATGGTCTATCAACCTGTCTATCTATTTGTCTAACTATCTAT